>PNEQ01079477.1:0-26048 GCA_003012365.1 Medauroidea extradentata | reverse complement strand
AGCACGAAATCGGTCGCATGCCTCGGGAGCACGAAATCGGTCGCATGCTTCGGGAGCACGAAATCGGTCGCATGCTTCGGGAGCACTAAATCGGTCGCATGCCTCGGGAGCACTAAATCGGTCGCATGCCTCGGGAGCACGAAAGTTATCGATTGCCTCGGGAGCAAGAAAATGATCGATTGCCTCGGGAGCAACTAAAGTGATCGATTGCCTCGGGAGCAACTAAAGTGATCGATTGCCTCGGGAGCAACTAAAGTGATCGATTGCCTCGGGAGCAACTAAAGTGATCGATTGCCTAGGGAGCAAGAAAGTGATCGATTGCCTAGGGAGCAAGAAAGTGATCGATTGCCTCGGGAGCACGAAAGTGGTCGATTGCCTCGGGAGAACGAAAGTGGTCGATTGCCTTGGGAGCACGAAAGTAGTCGATTGCCTCGGGAGCACGAAAGTGGTTTATTGGTTCGGGGGCAAGAAAGTGGTCCATCGAAGCTTCGAACTACCTTTGAAGCGAATATTCGGCAACCTAATATTCGATTCGACTTCAAAATTTCGAAGCTTCGCACACACCTAGTAGTAATTATTCAACTCAAGGAACAAATTAATTACTTTTTTTGGGCAATTATGCACATGGGTATGTGTTATGTTGCTTACGGAACTCAAGGAAAATGCAGAGGGTTTAGCTTTATCCATTTATGTCCGATTGGCCGGATAGCAACAAGTCGAGTTTTCCATGTTTGCAAGCATATCCGCGCAAATAGGTTTGCTGGATGCCCAATCACGAAGAGGTGTAGGTTTCATTTAGTCTCTAGAGGATGGTGTATGTATTGTGTAGCCAATAGGAGCATGACACATTAAGGTCAGGCTAGAGGGATGCGAGCAGCGACACACTTGGATATGTAAGAGTTGTTCCCCGGTGCTTGGGATGTCCAGATGCAACTAGGGTGTAGCCCCGGTCTGTTTATTCATTTGAAAAAGGCAAAAATGATGAATTATAACTATAATATTGTCACAACAGTAAATTTAAGGGATTAATTAATTATTTTTTGTTTTTTTGTTTTCATCCATACACAAAAGTTATGTTCATTTATAATTTTAAAGAGTATTAAGTTTTCTGGAAGTCACTTCCTTACATTTAGGATCGTGGTTTCTAGAGTGTTCTGTTACAGTCTCTTAGTTTAGTTTTTTGTTCACTGTTCTTGGAAGCCTGCAAAGGTTTCTGTCACTGCAGCGCTTGTAAATTCCTTTGTGGGCAGAGTCCCAGTAGTGTGCGTAGGTCGATGGCCTTGTGTTAGGTTCTAGGTAGGTGAGGGGTGTTGTGATGGATGTGTCGGGCGGTTGTGTGCTGTGGGCCCTTCTGGTACTTTCGGCATACGGCGGCCTTCCGGGGCACTGGATGCCTTTATCAACACTCCCCCGCTCCCCTGTCCCACATTAACATCTGTAGTGCGGCAGATGAACTGGCAGATTGTGTACAACAGCACATTTATGTTGTTCCAATCCCGGACAGTCCCACCTTCCGTGACGTCAAACATCGCTGACGAGTGAATGCCCTGTGGAACAGAGAGAGAGTAAACGTTGCGCCAGTCTAGAATGACCACTGCTGACCAATCCAGTAGGTTAATCATTGAAGGTTCTGGAAGGCACGACCGAGTGTATAAATACTTGCCAGCCATGTTTTGGCAAACTTTTGACAAACTTTCTTTTGTTGGGCTTTTTTTTTATTCATGCTTTTTGAATGTTCATTACCTTAGGTTAGGCGAGCATGGCATTGCCTCGGTGGGGTAGGCGTAGGCCTAAGCGCTCGGGATGCCAGATGCCAGGTTTTCGGATTAGTTAAATCTCTTTTTTATTATTATTAATTTTATATTGGTTAGTTATTTAATCAAATTTTTCCATATGATAAACTAGAAAAGACTTCAAGTAGCCTTGAGGTGGACGAGACTTTGCTGGACAAGAACATCAAAATCATAGGTATTCTCTTTATTATTATTCAGGCTACTATTAAATTCCTCTAATTTTTGTGTTCCATTTTTCTTATAAGTGACAGTTGTGTATCCCTTTACGTAAGTATTTGCTGTTGACCAGTACAGTCTTCATTTCTTACATGTTCTACCATTATTCAATGTCCTTAAACAATTTATTGTAATAATCTTAACTACTACATTGTGTTTAACTTCAATCCAAATATTTTAATAATGTAATATCTGTTTATCACAATTGTTAATGTCTTTTTATAAATTCACACTTTAAAACATTTTTCAAAATTGTACGTATAATTTTTTTGAATACCAATGACATAATATTTATTTTTGTAGAATTTTATTTTAATCCTTTGTAATATAAACTTTAATTATTTTAATTCATTCTTTTATTTCAAGTATTTGGTCTGTAGTCCCCTTGACATTAATTGATAGCCCCTAATCGTAAAACTTGCATTTTAACTAAGCTACATTAATAATAGTTGTTCGTATATGACAAGGTCGACAAGGAATTCATTAAGCACACTACAAGATAAGAGACGTGGCCCGTATGGGTCGTTATAGTCTGTGTTCAATCCATAGTACCCTCTCGCATCGCACGTATGCCAAGTGGTTTAATTTCTTTATTTCAATAAGTTTGTTGGTTCTCTACCAAACATTAGTTATTTATGACGCTAGGCTATAAGGTGGAAATCTTGTCTTTAAAATGTTCGTTGTTTTCATTTGGCTTACCGTACAAGGAGCATCGTATTTATTTCACCCACAGTTATTTTAATCATTACAGAGATTGTTTCGTTATTTGTGGTTTATTAGTATGATTCTGTTAACGTATTTATTCCTTTTCCATCTCATAGCTAGCATAGCAGTATTCAGATATACACAAGTCCCCCATTTTTACATTCAACAACTCTCAATTTTATTTTCATTTTAAATTATTATTACATTTTACTTTATTTTAGCACGCCCAGCCTCGTGACAATATGTGTTGACGGGAGTGGCAAATTTTCCATGCACAGGTAGCGCCTGCAACTTATTTAGGACATTATAGAACTCTACTAAATGTTTTCTTCCACCTGTGCGTGTGGCCATTAGGGTGCCTGGGTCTGGTTTTTACCACCCAGCATTCTTTTTTTGTTTAGTGAGATGTTGTAACTTTATAATCTTCGTGTGGACATCTTCAGTGATAAATTTATTTTCTTCAGTTTTGCTTAGAAATCTTTTTCGGTCTGTTTCTTAATCTGCGAGTTCCTGAGTGCCCAAAGCAATTGATTTCATGTATTGTAATGCAGTGAAGAATTTGTAAAGCCTTGTTTGAACTTACTTTCAAGAATAAATCAAGCACACAAGTTTTTTTCTCCCCACCCCATTCCCCTTTTCCCCTGTATTTCTGTCTAGTTTTTGGTTAAAAGGTAGCCTGACATTTCATACATCTAAATTAACAGTGATTAAAAACAGAAAATTTTAGTTTTACAACCTAAATAAAATTGTCACAAGGAAAAAGTCAAAAGGTGAGTAACGCTGCGATTTAACGAGAAGAAGCGGACATTGTTTGCTGTTGTGGGGCCATGTGAAGTATCGTCCCATTTTTCAAGGGTTCATCTTGTATGTTTCCCGTATGCTTGGCGAGTGTGACATCTGGCGTACAACTGCTGGCATGCGACATACTTCCTGTATGCATCATTTATACTTCTTCTCTTTGTCTTTCAACTTAATTATTTCCATACAACACAAATTCAGAATATCCTGGATAATTATATTGCCATATGAAAATTACTTTCCAGAACACAAAAATAAAATGAAACGTACTTTAAATATAAAAACCTAGATAAGTAACAACACTCAATTGTTTTTTAACAAATATAGAAATAAAATACTTGTAATTTTTGGTTTGTAAATGTGAACTGCTATTACCTCATTCCTCTCACAGTGCATTATGACAAATGTATCAATGTTCTTATATCAGACAACAGTGTGACTTTGTTGTATCTTGTTTACAGTTAGGAAAAGCTGTCACAACACAAACACACGAGTGTGATGTATTATAAGTAGGTACTTTAAAGTTAGAACGAATATACTTCAAGAGTAAGGAAAGCAAAGACATATGAATGCAAGTGGACAGAAATACAGCGCTGAGATAGTTTTACACATACAGGCCTACTACAAGAGATAGATACATAGTCGGAGAAGGTATTACCTCTTTCCCTTCCATGCAAGCAACCCTTCGAACTTGTTTAACAAGTTGTTGGGGGTCTCGCACACTATCTCCCCGTCAAACGCCCACAGCCGAGTGTCGTCCTGGCCCATGTCTGCTGTCTCTGGCAGGCACTGTCGACACTTCAGGTTCGTCTCTCTAGGGAAAAAATAACATTCATCAGACCCATCCATACAAGGTGTGGTAGGAAACAAAGACCAACACATATAATCAATTACATACACAAATATATGAAAATAAACACACAAATAATATTTTTTCCATGCAGCCAGAGAAAAATACATATGTTTTAGAAGATATTCACCATAAATATTAGCAATTACTGTTTCTCATTGTTTTCTAAGTTGCAATAAATCTTTCTTTAAAGCAAATGAATACATCCATGAACCTTTACAACATACTTAGGAAGCCGAGTTGTCAAGATATTGTTCTGCGAGATACAAAATGTAGCACAAGACACTGCAACAATCGGGTACGTACATGCAAGTAGACATCTGTAACAACAGTATGTGGTTAATATATACTGGTGTGACGACTGAACCATATAAATTTGTATTGTACCAGCATATTCTGTAAACATATGTTCAGTCACGTTTGTTAGAGATTTAACAGAGAATGATAGGTTTGGAAAAGCACTCACTTGTTGAGCACGAAGTCATGTGCAAGAAACATAACAGTTCTTCAAAGCTGCAGCAAGGGGGGAGCAAAAGGGTACGAATGCCCCGGGCCATAGCCTGAATGGACTCTGAGAATAAAATCAGATTATTTCATTTTCCAGCTGCAAAATGTGTCTGTAAAACAGTGTACTATGTTTATATTGCCAAAAAGTGAAATTCTGTGGTTTGGGAAATACAACAGTGTTGTTTTTATATCCTTCCTTCAGATCACAGTACTTTCAGAATTCCACCTTATTTCACATTGGTTAGGATAATATTTGTCATTTACTAATCGCTTGAAGTATTTAAAAGCTTGAGTTTTGTTTTTAAGTTTCAACTTGAGGATTTGTCATCAGTGGCCAGAAGTCTTTGTGTGAATGTAGTTTATTTCCTGGTTAGATTAAAGACTTCACTAGATAGTGTGGTGGAAGAGAGGTGGATATGTAACTGTGGATGTTCTTACTTCTGGCCAGGTTGTTGGCCATTGAGTGAGGGCATACACGCTTAAAGGTTAATGATCGCTGGACGTAGGTTGACAGTTTTGTCCCTTTCCTCCTTTCCCTTCTGCAGGCACTGCCTATGTGTAAGACCGTGTTTAAGGAGTGCTGCGGGGCGAGGGTGTGGAAGTGTCGATGGCCTCGAGGTGAAATTGCTGTGCGGTTAAGGTTTAGTGCTGAATAGACAGTATGTGAGGTGAGTGACTATGGTGTGTACCGAGGCCCACTCCTGCGCTAGCCACAAATGAGTTCTGGGAGCCAGAGCAGCTCTAGGATATGAGAGAAGATGTAAGACAAACAATGTTAAGTATTACCTCTCAATGGATGTAGGATTCATTTTTTGTAAAGTTTTGGTCAGTGATTATAGTGCTTAGTAGTTTTCTTATTTGTAATAATTTCAGTAATGTATTAACAATGTTGCTTATGCAAAATATGCATTAATTACAATTAAAATAATGAAAAAATAGTGGAAAAAAATTTTTCTTAAAATTTTTGTTCAGACATTTGGGGCCTCAAATGATTCTCTGCCCCAGGACCCCAGAAACCTTGCTGCTGGCCCGCAGCTTTTTGAACTAGTGCAAGCAATATGAGTCATAGTTAGCAGTAGATACATGGGTTCCCAAGACTCAAAAATTAAGAATTGTAACAGAAATAAATAGTTATCTACCTATGCAAGTTAAAGATGAATAAGGTATGTTCAATATAAAAAGAATTTAATTTCTTGAAGTTTAGTTTATTGCACCCTTGGATCATTTTTGAGTGCACTTTTGCACAAAGGTCTCAGACAAGTCATGTTTACAATATACAATAAAATGGATAAATTACATAAGATATTTATTTATAAGCAGACAGTAATAGAATAATAATGTATGTCTACAAAAATGTTATTACTCTCTCAAGATTCCTACCATGCAGGAAGACTTACAAATTAAAAAGGAACATTTTCACATGAGGAGTAACAATGTTGCTTCCATGTGCTGAACAAGCACCACAAGGCTTCCCCTTCGGTATTGATGTGAACAGTCTTCATGCTGAGGCATCGGTATACCTGGCATCATAGCCATCATCCAAACACAGGTTGTCATGGTGCACTATGACACGACAGTACTGTCCAACATTGATCAGGTAGGTGGTGCTGCCAACACAGCATACAGTGTGCGGCCCAGTCCATTTTGCCGCTAATCCAGCGCTAGGGATGGGTACTTCGCAAACTACCAGTTCATTTTAAACTGTAGAGTTAAGACAACTATGAAACTAATTTGTTTGTGCAAAAAAGAACTGTTCTTATGCCTCCCATTGGTTCGCAGTACAAAAAAGTATCTGCGAATGCACCAAGATTCTCTCCACTCCTCCTGCACGGCTAGCCAAGGTCGACTGCTATATCGGTTATCTGAGCATTCGTGCTGCTTCCTCTTCCCCTTCCTCTAAAGAACCTTGCTATTGTGACGTGCACCGGCACATAGCCCATACTTGGTTTCTTATCATATAGTAATTTAAATTGTTTTATTCTCTCTTAATTCATGTTGTTTGTTGTTTACGAAAATTTAACTACGCCAACTTGACCAAGTATAAGGATGTATACAGCCAAATTCAACACATTAATTGGGAATGCTAGAAAAGGAATTAACAATAAAACTTTATTAAAAATTTACATTTTAGCTGTTAAGGCAAGATAAAAGGAGTCAATTTTATGTGTAAATTTTATCTGATTTATATCGTGTTCGGACTCATTTTAAAAAGAATTTTATTTTGAACAACTTTTCTAAGCCACTTTTTCTTGTATTTTGCTTGGTTTGGATGTTGAAAATTTCAAGTAGACTCTGAGCTCGCCTCCTCTGGGGTGGGATTTATCTGGCAGGCAGGTCAGAGTTCAGAAGCCTGGATGCATGTACAAAGTCCTGCTGGTATGTAGATTGAGCTGCAGGTTGTTATGCCATCATCGAGGATGGTAGTGCCAAGCGCAACAAAACTCCGAAAATGTGGTGATCTGCGACAGATTGATGATGCAACACATTCCCAATTAATAAAACATTTAATATTTAGGTCTTACTGTGGAATAAAACGCTTTGCAAATTTGTCTGTAACTATGTTACATATTTTTTTTTTTTTTTTTTTTTTCATTATAAATGTTGGATAACCAGTTTTTCAAACAACTTGGGTCACCTTATACCACTCCACCGCTCTGCTGAGCAAGTTAGTGTGTTTGTCTGAGGTGAAGTTAGTCTATGTACGTCGGAGATTATAGACAGTCGCCGGGAGATGGCCAGCTGAGTGTCTGTTAGTTGGAGCGTCATGGAGGAAGGAAAAGGCCGTGTTAGGCGCTAGAGAGGAGCCGTGAAAGAAGAGGGTGAATTCGCGAGTAGAAAGGAATTTTTTAAATACATTATTTTGTTTGTTTTACATATTACTAAGGTGTAAGTGCTTATAACAGCACTATTTAGAACAAATAAAGATAAGATGCCGGGCTAGGTGCTAGTCGCAATATCTAGAGAAATCCAACTAACATAACCCAGGGCGAGCACTCACTACTTTAACTAACAGAGAGTTCTGGCATGATATAGGGATGTCTAGCCGGTGTTGTCCTCGTCGTGTAAAGTAGTTTGAGAGTTGAAATAAAGGCTACAGGCCGATATTTTATTATTTGTTCTTTATTCTTTGCTGATCAACACCATGGCTATCCGGGAATCAGTATCATAGGCACCACCTCTACATCAAAACAAACCAAAGCTTGTGTAAGGTATACTGCAAGAGATTCGAAGAAGTTCCAGTCTCCTCTGTTTTTGTCGTCATCCTGCCCGCTACATCATTTAGATAACAACGGCAGAGAGTCACGACACGACAGACGCAGTAGCAGCAACAACAACAACAAATCAACTCGCTCACGTCATCACATCACATATTATATATATATATATATATACACACACTCACACACACACAAACGCGCGTGCGCGTGCGCGCGCGCGCAGCCGACCCGTTACACTATGTCTCTCTCCTATTTATGTTCCCCCATACCCTCTCGCCCATTATGTGGTGGCATGTAATTGGTATTTGCAACTGAAATGGGAGAACAAAAACTTAATTGTGAACTTCAGGAGAGATAGGTCAACCAATCAGGTAGTTCGAGGACCAAAGCACTTCACATCTTTCGTTTAATGTTTTTTTTCTCCCAGGGCTTGTCAATATAAGTTATGGAACGTCTAGTTTTATTTTTCAATATTTCACTGAACAAGCTAAGATCGAAAAAATAGTAACTTTCTATATTATTAAACAAAAAAAGGCATGCTTCCCCACCCATATTTTGTAAACGGTACTGTGCCAGTTATTTTCTGAGTCATATTGACATAATGTTATGCTGCCATGCATCAGCAGGTTTTGTTAGTTCGTAAAAGTTTTAGTTATGATTTTAAAATGTGTTATGTGCACATAGTTTTTTAGTTGCAGCACAGTAAATAGTAATTCACATTTTATATTATTAAAATGGATTCACAACCACTTTCCCTGTATATGAAGCACATACGTACATAAAGCCCTTTACACACCATCCATAATTCAGTATATAATTCCGTACCAAATTCAGAACAAGTAGCATTGTACAATTGTATACCACAACTACAATGATTCCAGACAGAATTCCATACCAAATTTCACTGCTTAAGCCCATCTTATTATTCATCGTAATGTATGTTCAGCGCATGAGCAATGTAAGGTATGCAAGTAGGGTTGTCAATATGCTTAGAATAGAAACAAAATTCTTGTTTCCTAGTGTACAAATGACCATCTGAGTTTACACAACCTAAATAATACAAGTTTGAGTCACTTATTTGGCAGTTACATCTATGACTTGTATTGTTAAATAGTTTTCGGGAATTTTAGTTACAGTTGCCGGAATATAGCAACCAACAACACAAATATGTTTTTCTTCCTTATGTACCCAAACACGCTAGTAAACAAAGATAGAGTGTAGACAATACAGAAGTTTTGTCACGTAATTCCAGTATAAAATTACAATCACAATTTATGAACAGAATTAAGGAAATAATTTAGTAGAGAATTAACAATAAAGTGTACCAGGCCTAAGGTTTGGGAAATGGAACGCTTAGATTAACTACAAAGAGACTAAAAACACAATTTATGTTTAGAACTCAATATAGTCAATCTAAGATTGTACACAGTTTTAGTCATATGACAGAGGGGAGAACGCGAGGGCATAAATCATGACAGCAAACGTCCTAGGTATTATAAACTATAGGTCGGATGACTCATCTAGTTCGAGAACCGAAGAAGTTTGTGACGTACGTTTCATGTTGGTTCCACGACTTGTCAACTGAGGATATTGAACTTCTTATTCGTAAATGTTTTTAACCCTCCTTTGAGCGCAATGAACATTGGAACAGAAGAAGGCGATATGTATCTGGCAGATACCAAAAAAACATTACTATAAATTTGAATGCTATAAATTGCTTTTTGGGTATGACATTACTTCTTGTGTTATTACATGTTTTCCATTTTGTGCAAACAGATTTTCTCACTTTATTGATAAAATAAATTTTTTTACAAAATTAAATGAAAAAGATATACAACACTTAACAAAATGTATTATAGAATACATATTTATTAATTCTACAGTTTCTTTTAAAAGCAATATCAGGATGTACACTAAAAACATGTAACACATACGTAAAGTCTAGTTCGCTCAGCGATTGCATTCGCAGAAGTTACTAAAACATTTTAACATAGCCTGAATGCAAGTAAAATGTTTATCACTAATTTTATAGAACTGAGTCATCTACCATCAACAATAAAAATATGAATTGATAGTAACATTTCCCACAATTATTATTACTGTAGGTCACTATCACTGTTGTCTGTGCAGCAGTTATTGTAGCACAATTTACAGGTCATAACAACATGCTCCAAGCAAATATATTCCTCTCAAATTTTGCATGAGTATTTTGAGAGCCTTGATATTTTGCTTTCACTTAAGCAATTTCAAGTTCTGTAGAGCTTCCGTCTGTTTGCTGTATTTGTTGGAGTTTCTTCATGTTCAGATGATGGTCTGTACTCTTGGAGATTTCTTCGAAGAGATGTGGGAATTCCTCTGGCAATAACATCTCTTCAGGTGAAATGGCCTTCTATCAATTCACGAGAAAGATTTTTTCAAAAAAATTTGCCTACTCTTCTTTTATTACCATTTACAAGAAATATCACCTGCGCACTGATGCCGCAAATGTTGAGAAGTGCAAAAATATTACCCTTGGTCATCGATAACAGTTTCTTGTGACACTGTAGGTGGCACACAATTTATAAACCATGTCAACACCTTATTTCGTTTGGTTGAAAAATGTGATAATCTCAGGCATTTTTTTATCTCCAGTTTCTTGATCAATAACATCATCGAAATGTAAACTTGAAACCATAATCACGATTTTGGGTTTTTTTTTAATTGAAGAGAAAATAGTGGCCTCTTCTCCTAGTCCAAACATACTGGACACTTCTGGTCTCTGCTTCATGGACACAAACTCTGGGGGAATTTGTTTTTTGTTCTGTCCGAGAGTTCCAACCAAAGATAGTTTATCTTTTTGCAAGTCTTCTCGCTAGCTCAAATCACTAAATTACTTACCACAAATTATGTTTCCTCCACTTTTGTAAATAGGCTGTGCAAGTCTTTTTACAACATCCACTGGTTTACTAATGCGGTACAATTCTTCGGGCCATTTCCCTGCATACACCTCAAGATTGTAGGTATAATCAATATTGGCATCAACGAGTGCAAAAATCTTCATGCCGTATTTGTTAGGCTTTGATGGAATACACTGCCTGAAGCTGCTTCTTCCTCTAAATCCTTATGTTTCGTCAAAGGTTACATTATCTCCCAAAGAATAACATTTCTGGCAGTTTTTCTACACACTTGGTGTAAATATGACTTATAGCAGCGAGGTGGTTACATTGTTTTCTTTCTTCACTAGTATTTTTGTCATAGAATCTGATGCAAAAAACTAAAATTTGAAATATTTCAGCTTATTACTAGCAGAAACCTTTCAACCCTACCGCCATTCTAGCCCTACAACTCTTCTAAACCAAGCTGATTACTACGGAGGGTTCCTGCTAATTATAGTATACCTAGAAAGGCTTTCATTTCAGTTGTGTCTGTACAGTTTGAGTCTCATTCACAGCTGAAACTAATGTACTGGTTAGCATGACAATGACATCACGTACATTAACAGTTACGAGAAAATTTCAGGATTCCAGTACTGTTTTTTGCTGTTTTGGCTTGTCTTTTTACTTCTGGTAAACGAGTAAGTAAGTTTTGTGATCTAGTTCTTTGATAACTAGGTTGTGTCTTTTTCCACTTGATTATTTTGTCTTTCGCGATGTAAAAATGTTGATTTTGAGTATTTCCCAATTCTTTATCTTTATCAGCATCATCTTTAGTATGAGACTTTTCCTGGCGATTTTCTACAGCAACAATATCAGTATTACTTTCATCACCAATACTGTCATCATCCACACTTTTGTTGAACATATCCAAAACAGTTTGATAAGCTCTTGGGTTATTCATGTCAAAAGTTATTTTTTCTTATAGCAGCCATTTTACACTGTCAACACGTGTTTCCAATGTTACTTACACACAACAAAAGTGAGTTCAAAGGGTTGCAATGAATCCCTCAGATACAAACAATATAACGTACACGGGTGCAATGTATCTCGCAGATACAACAGACACACAGCACAGTGCGTAAACAAAGTCTTGGCAACTCTAACCACATCCCCGAAATATCGTAGAAAGATACTGAGAAGGGGAAATACCTCACCACAACTCCAACACTGCAGGACAAAACAAGTGGTCTGTATCGGTCAGATCTACTGTGCCCGACGGAGGGTTAAGATTGAAAAAAATATTAACTTAAACATTTTTTAAAAATAAAAGACCGACTTGTATTTTGTTACTATGCAAATTATTTTCCTGGTTGAGTTAACAATGTTATGTTGCAGTGTCTAAGTATGGTACGTCTGTAAAATATTTTCCGCACAGAGTTCTTTTGAATAGTAATTCATGCATTATTAAGGTGGATTCACAACCACACCTAACATGCATAAGCATAGACTTCGGGGACAGGACTAACAACACAGAATCTAAACATGTAGTTCAAAGTTGTTTTGTTACAACAAAATATTGACAATCCATGATGGCATAGTAACAGTTACAGTTCAAAACACATACTGTACGACAATTTAAAACCAAAAAGATGAAAGATTTAAAAACATTAAACAAATGTTTGAGCTTTGCACATGTGTTATATAAGAACAAATGTACAAATTTCTATCTCAAAATTTTTCAGATGACAAACTATATATTTTGAATGAACAGCTTCCAAAGAACCGTTCACTTGTACGATCAGTTCTGCATTACCTAGGTCTGTCAAACGAACCACATTTCCTATCACTATTCAGTGCAGAAGTTCGTCTTGAACATCTCTTTACCTGGTTGAAGACCTCTCAGTGCGCGAGCGGAAGTCGGAAGCCACTGCCTGATGCATTGGTGCTGATGTTCGGGCATGTCACGCCTCTCAGCTGTATGACCCACATGCTGCTCATCACTGTCGACCTTATGATAGGACTTCTGCACAGGGGCGCTGGAGCTCTCCTGGAACTAGCAGTTTGTGTCCCAGGAGGACGGCAGCAGTGGATTACCTGTGGTGGCATTATTGCATCGGTGCAACATGAAGAGAACAGCCAGCAGTCGGTCCGGCCAGCTACGGTGGTTGCCTCCCACTCGTAGATACAGCTGGATCTTGTAGTCTTGGATGCACCTCCCTGTGTGATTTGCCTGTAGGTGGTAGATAGCCGTCATCCGAAGGCTCACTCCTCAGGTCATGCAAAAGTCTCGCCAATTCTGGCCTGAGAACTGGGTTCCATTGAGACTTGCTTCTGGTAGCTTTAGCAGAGGAAGAATTCTGCCTTGAGGGTCTACATGAGTGTGTGAGCACGTGCGTTGCTAATGATTGGTGTAGGCTTCTGTCCAGCGAGAGAACACGTCTGTCACGACCAGCATCAACATCTTACGATGCCGGCTCTAGAGTAGGGCCAAATGAGGTCCAGGGCAATGGTCTTGAATGGCCCTGTCGCCATGCCTGGCTGCTGTTGTTGAATGGTGTCAGCCCAGTGTGATTAGAAGCAATTGTACACCACACACTTTTTGACCGTTCCCCCACGTCTTGTGTTATTCCTACTGGTAATGATTGCCATCAGGAGTGGTGAACACAATCTTGTGGTGATCCGCGTATCTCAAGGACACCTGCCAATACCTGCTCCAGAAGTCAAGCGTGGACAATATCTTGGCATTGCACAAAGTAACCACTGCACCCCTGATACTGATTTACGGTGAAGCTGCAGGTGATGGATTATACTGAATGTTTGATGGATCTACGACACTGTTGTGTAGGATTTCTTATACTTGTTCTTCGATAATGCATGCTTATTACAACCAGCAGCTGTTGGGTGGCTTATAGACAGGGTAACAATGCTCAAGAGGAATGGTGTCCTCAGCGACAGTGGCGCAACAAATCAAATCACACGAGGCTAATATGTAGCGTCGCATGTCCAGCAGGCCCTGAAGGCATCCTGGAACTATTGTGGCACATCGTTGCCCACATCCATAACCAGGACTGACTGGGCAACACCAGGTATGTGAGGATGTACAGAGTAGACAGTACATCTGTCTGCAAAGCTGAAGTGAATGTGGTAGGTCGCAAGCTAAACAATGGTGTTCTGCTTAGTTAACAATGGCCAATTAGTAACACTTCTTCATGAAATTACTGGACACAATTAAGATTGTCATTGTCTCATACACACATACTGTGATGGTAATGTCTGCTATGCCGGAGGGTTCACACTCCTGATTAGGCATAGCTAGTTGAATTGGTTATTTACTATTTACATGGCTCATTACCAGTTTTTGGCACAAAATAAAGATGACAAAAATGACATGAAATGGATTATTTCAATTACAGCCAAAAATGGTACATATGTAAACGAGTTTGAATTTTTTGCATTGGTTACGAGAACTGGTTATGACGTGGAGGACTGGTAGTGGGGTTAAATTACAGTTGTCCTGTGCCAGGGTGACAAAAGCACCTGGCTACGATACCCCATTATCGTTTCCTGCACTTGAGCTCTTGTACGCAGAATTACTCGGTCACGAAGTTCAAATGACAGTCTTTGTGCCAATGATACTGTCCCCCAAAGCAATACTGACATGAGGTACTCAGTGGTTTCATAAACTCAAGTGGGCCTAGATTTTCATTGTGTGGCACATTGTGAAAGCCTCGAGGTAGCGAACCACTCTGAGGAGACTCGTCTCATTGGAACAATGTGTTGTAGTGGACGGTGATCTCTATACCACACAATGATGGTTAGCACGGCCAGGCACATGGTGTACTTCTCTTGGCCAGTGTGTTGTGCTCCAGGACTGCAGCATTATTATTAAACAACCTATCTAACCTATCAGAGATAAGGTGGAAGTGGAAGAGGGGTGTAAAAACTGCAGCAGCGACATCTCTGAAGCCACAAGTAATACTTCACTCTCTGGCACGGATGACTGGAAATGCTTCACAGTATGCACCTTTCCTAATGCTGCCCATCAAGGTGAGTCAGCTTTGCACTTGAAGAGAATGATAGGCATTATTAAACTTTCTAGTGAAGGCGGCTTATAATGTTAACCAGATAATGTCGTAGTAATACACATCACGTCACCATGCACTCGCTTTTACCTGGAGCCACTCTGCAGGGTCAACACTACATCACTGGACTAGTATGGTACAGCACTTGACAAACTCCTTGGGGTACTTGTAGTCGAGGCCAGATAAGGTTGGCAGCACCTGAAAATGTGCCTGTGTTGGTGGCTCAGCGTAGAAGGGAGTGGATGACATATTAGGTGGCAGTAGTTGTGGCACAAACTGTGTAGCTGGCGTCTGGGTATACTGTTGCAGTGTCTGTACATACTGGATGACACTGACTGTGGTTGGCCGTGGCATAGAAGTTATCAGTTTACGTTAGACA
The DNA here is from genome assembly GCA_003012365.1 of Medauroidea extradentata. Classification (NCBI taxonomy): domain Eukaryota; kingdom Metazoa; phylum Arthropoda; class Insecta; order Phasmatodea; family Phasmatidae; genus Medauroidea; species Medauroidea extradentata. The sequence goes on along the minus strand of PNEQ01079477.1, from coordinate 10,645 downwards.
GTTACGGTCCCCTGTACCTGCACGGCCTATTGCTGGGAGCCAGTGAAGAACATGGAGTGTCAGTAGGCAGCTCGTATAGGCAGTTTGACGAGACACCCTGCATGTCCCAACATCTTCCTCTGGGATGACACAAAACAACTGACATGATAGGGCAAAGGCCTTAAGCTTGTGATACAGCTTTTTGTACTTTACAGATGCAGGCAGGGAGCACTGTTGATACCTGCTTTTTCCTGTATGTATGTCGGCGAGTTCCATTGAGGTCACACAACTGTCATGATATTCAATGCACTCGTGACAAGACAGTAGCAGGCCCAGATTCAAGGCACAAAACACTGTTAATTTAGATAGTGTGATGATGGGATGCTGTACTGTTTTCATTTCAGTTTTGAAGGAAACTGGTATTGCTGGTTCAAACAGCAACAACTCTAAAGCAAATTGTTAGTACCAACGGTAAGCATTCTTGGTTGTGTTTATGAACGCAGCTGACACAGGCACAGTGTCGGGGACACTGAAGTTTTCTTCAAGATGCGGTGGAAACAAGAGGCCCTGGTTTGTTTACACCGATATGGCAATGATGTGGTACTGCCTCTTGAAGTGAATAAAATTGTCTACAATCACTGCATACATGAACACATGAACGGACAAGCAAGGATTGTTGAACTGTTCCATTGTTTACAATAGTCAGTCGGCAGGGGTAAACGAAGTTCAAAGCATACACTCGTGTCAAGATGACCCAGCATGAGCGCGGATGATGTCCAGGATGCGGCACAACAGTGCAATGCGGAAGACCTCCTCTGTGGCGAATGAAGGAAGATGGGGCTGTTGCAGCTGCCCGATGCACTCTCTCTCTCTTTGTTTCCCTGTCCCTCTCTCTCTTTCCTTTTGCATGTGGCAGATGAATGAGTAGTTGCTTTGGAGCCAAGGCGACGTGCTGCTGCGAAGATCACGCCACCCAAGGAAGGGGGCACGGATTATGCCAACTGGTCTATGTGTGCACAAAATCGCCAACTTCTTGCTCAAAAAATGCCTAGGCATCCTCCTGTTGCATGCACACAATGTATCGCAGAATCAATGTATTTTCTGTAGAGGCTATTGTTGCAACGTAGTCCCACAAGCTGGGCGACAACTGATGTTAGGCACACGCTGAAGAGTACTGATGCAGTTGACACACCAGAAAGGAAGCGGGTGACAAGGGTACAGGTTGTGGATGGTAGGCGCAGGATGAAATGAGAAAAGAGACCCACGAGATGGTACGAGAGATACGCTGCGGGAAGTGGCAGAGGAAATCTGTCTAGATAAGCATGATGGTCTCTATCTAGGGTTGTAGAGGCCATAAACCAATGGGGCAGGGCTACATTACCTGATGTTCTTGAAGCTACCATAATATTGTAGGGGGCACTGTCACCATGCCGTAGGATATCTGCTCCTCCCACACACAGACTTTTTTGCAGTCAGTAGCAGGAAAGAATTCCTACACCTGATATGTTGCGAGGACAGTTGGGGTAAACCAAAGAAAATTTGTTGCCGCTAGTTTGGTAAAGTGTGAATTTTGGCTGCCTACCAGATGTCTTCAGCCGACAGCATGAGACCTGGAGTAACCAACAGAGTTGGTAAACTTTCCTCTATACGAACGTGGCAGTTGATCTGGGCCGGTGTGATCACTAATACTTTTTGAGGGACAAAATTTTCACATATACTGGCTAGCTACACCACTCACCTTGAACAAGGTTTCAAATAGCTTGTGTTTCTTAGATGAGACTCAAGCGGGCAGGTGCCACTTGTCCATTAGCTTCTGAATCAGCCAAACTTTAGGACGAGGCAGGGCTGTAACAGGAGGGGGAGAAGGGACAGAATGCCCCGGGCCCCCAACCTGAATGGGGCACCCTCCAATGGCCTATCTCGTAGGCAAATAATTTTTTTCTAAAATTTTTATTCAGACATTAGGGGCCCCCAACCAAACAACTTCCTGACCTTGGCCTCCAGAAACCTTGCTGCAGCTCTGGGACAAGGAGGTATTTTTAAAAGAACTTATCAGAGGAGGTGCGGGACGTAACATCCACCATTATACCTTCTTTACGTCTGCCTTCAGTGAAGAGGATTAGCTAGCGTCTTTGAAAACGTATTGGCCACAAAACTCTGGTAAGATAGGCGCGTCACTCTGAAGAGGGATTGTGGGTAAGGTAATTATGTTCTTATCCGCATGATCAAGATCACACTGGATATGTCGCTGTACAGAAACCTGGCGTTTAGCTGACTCTATATGCAACATGTTTTCATTAGGTGATGAATGTATGTCTAAAATATTGTCTTGCTCAGACGTTAGGTTGAAATAAGCACAAAGTTTAATTGCACACAGATTCACTATATTCAAAAGTTATTCACAACTTGTATCATCAATCTGCACACGAGTCACCGATTATAAACAAAAGTTACTGCTTGTACATAAGATAACCTATTACTCTTAAAGTTACTCAATCTGGTCTTCGCTCCGTGTGGCATGAACGTAACCAGCCTGCAATATGACCATATTGTAATGCGTCTGCTGTAGATTAATGAAGATATTGTTGTCAACCTTCGAACATCCTAGTCACGGCACCGAAATGTAACGGGTCTCCGCTCACTGAAGATTAATGAAGAGGACCATAAATCCTGGTCACTGCACCAAAATATGTAATGCGTCGGGCGAAGACTTAAGATAAATGAAACTTTACATGATTGTTGACATAACCTCTGACGTGGCCGGTTGTGATCGTATAGGTTTGCTGTATCTACATGAAATTAAAAACCTGTTGGCGTGACTGTTTTTATTAATTAACTTTTTTAAAAAAACCAACTTTACATACAGAAACTCTAGATTTCAATCATAATAGTCTTCATCATTGTCCAAGCCTGACGCTCCCGGGAGAGAACAGCTCAACCCCAAAACTTAAAAGAAAAATTAAAACAAATTTTCAAAGTTCGAAACACGCCACGAAATCTCAACCATAATGTTCTCGCAAACGTGCGAGCCCTCCACTCTGTGATACCAGCACAGAAAGATTAGCTACGTATATATGTGGCTGCTCCACCACCTCGCTCCCACACAGCCCGCACAACCATCCAGACCGCCATCCTCGTTCGCGTCCGAAAACCAAGTCACATTACCATCTCTCCGCGACTAGAAAACAAGTTACACAACCATCTCTGTCGGCGTCCGCACAAGTTAATAAGGCCGACCCACCAAAGCTTGCTCTCTCCCTGCAGCGCCTCTAGCGGCCACCCAGCGCACCAAGGTAAAAACGTAACGGAAAATTAATACTAAATTAAATATAATAACAAACTATAAACATTTCTACTTTTAAACAACTTGTAAAGTGAAAATATTCTTCTGAAAACCATAATTACATAATAATTTACAACATAAATTTAAGTAAATTTGAACCACGTGCCCTTTCATTGGCCCAAGCCAGCCCGCGCAAACATATTACTGTCTCTCTCGCACACTCAACGAGCGGTGGTGCACGTGCACTTCGTGAAAAGTAAAAGTATCATGAAAAACTGTTAAAAATCTAAACATAGCAATTCCAGGAACTGGGCAGGCACAGAAGTGCCATCAAACAGAACTAGCCAACAATACACCCAGCCCTGGGTTACAATACAATAACAGTTAAGCTGCAAATTATAATATTAAATTTAAATTGAAACACAAAGTTGCCTCAGCCTAAACAAACCAAATTAAACACATATACAATTTAACAATTTCAAAACTGATACAGATAAAAAGCCAAACAATACCTTACCAAACTCCTGTCAACAATACCTCAAAGTAATTATATAGATAATAGCAAATTGAATAAGCCAAACATAAGAAAATAATAAAATAAAAACAGGAAACAATAAAGGCCTAAGTGGTGGGTGGACCGCCTCACAATATATGTGGTCGTTACCTCCCGTACTTAAAATCGTGTAAGAAGTGGGACAGCTCTGGTCCCCAACTGAACAAACATGGCCTGCACCCAATTAGAGTTGCGGCAGTGTCACCATGAAATCTTGATACTCAAGCAAGAAGATCAGTGCAAGAAGTTTGGTCGACGTAAAGGATTCACTGGCTGGTAAAGTTTTTTATTTATTTAGCTATCCACGAAGTGTTTGGCCAGTGACCAGTTTACAACAGAGAGTGTTCAAACAGAAAAAAAATTACATACTGTTGATGTATGGTATTGCAGATGAGAGCTTGCAGACATCAACCATCTGTGACGGACCGTTTGTGTGTTGAACTGGGGCACATTGCGGACATCGGAAAGAAGGCAAGGTAAGATAAATTGATGGCGCCTCGTGGACATTAACCATCAGCATGTAAAGAGGAGCGAACATTGACTGTTTGAGAGGGTGTGAGTGTCGAAAAGACTGAGGTTACGCTGATTACCTGATGACGGAAGAACTAGGGCTGAACGCACTTATTCTTATTTTATGCTTGAATCGTAGGGGTCAAGTAGAGCGGGTGGTCCTCTGAGGGAGTGGAGCTAACAGGAATTCAGCTGTCTGGTAGAGCAGGGAGGCCACCACATTGCATGAAACTTTGCCACGTAGGCGCGTGAAAATTATTACGAGACGCAAAAATTCCCCACATGAACCAACTTGATGCCTTAAGTGACCTGAAAGTGAATTATTTACAACAATAAATTAGCAAAGGTACATTGTAACATATGGACTGGCAGAGATTCTTTAATTTTATTTGAGCCCTTTTATTCCCTGATTGGATGAATTAATATTTTGTTGGTTATTTTTAAATGTACATAATTTAGTTTAGTTATTTTAAAGGCTGAATTAAGGTTAATAGATTTAGATTCATGTTTTGTTTTCTCACCTAAGAGTCAGGATTAACACTACTTCAGTTAATTGTCAATTTTATTTCTCTTAGTGTGGAGCTTATTATGGAGGGTTGTCTATGGGAAGGAATGGAAAAATAATAAGAAATTTTATGTTGCTGTCGATTGTTCTTTTTTAAAAAAGTAATAAAAATTTAAGGATCTAGAATTATTAATTGGAACGAGCGACGCAGCAAACTCCAGAAAAATATCGCCAGATAAGTCTTGTCTACTTTCCTTGCCTGAACCAATTAGCTTATACATATATATATTATTTTTGTATCGTAGTTTTCCTGTAGTAAGCATAGCCTCCTATCAAAATATTATTCTCACCTGCGTAATCCCTCTGATCGATTTCATGCTTTACCTAATTTCCCCGACTGAGCATAGCCAGGTTTTCAAACAAGTTTTCCATTCCACTGGAGTCTGTTCTACCACACTCAATTCGTAAATTTTGCTATTTCACTCACTATTTCTTTAACCTTTCTATTTATTTACATTTCTTATGCAGCGACAGTAGATGTTTTACCTATGAACGTGGTGAAACATACAACAAGATTATTACAAATATGTCTTACTAATAAATATTTAATAAGTTTAATAAGTCAGTGCACAAAATGGAACTTTGGCACGAGGCCGTTGTTTGTTTGCAAATGTGGGTGCAACAACATACAAGTGAAAAGACAAAAATAAGACAAAGTGTGGCATCAAGTGGTTATGGTAAGTAACATATCCTAACCAAAGTTGGAAGAAAAGTGGTTGAGAATTCTGCAGATGAACGTAAAGAGCTTACTAAAAAAATCAAGGCGCGAGTGAAATGCATCAACTCGTAGGGAACCAATTAAACCATTTTATTCACAGTAACGAAAAATACACAAAGACTGATACAATAAAAGTTTCGAGAATGAAGCGCACCTCGGTACAAATAGTGCAAGGCTAGCAGTGAAACATTATGAGTGGAAGATTACATCTCTGAACATGAACTATTGCCACGGGGTGAGAGTCCGTGTGTCTAGCAAAAAAAAAAGTTATGGAAGGGTTGCATTAACTATTGACTCTATATGACCAGTGTAAATACAGTGGTAAAGGAGCCGGAGTGATTGTGTCATTGTCCGCGTTCCACAATATGTCGACTGGAATAGGGTCTTGCAGGAAGCTAACACCATGCAGATTTGTACTGAAGAAATAAGGTCACACAAAAAAGTAATCAGTAAGTGAAAAATAAATATATGTGATCTCTTAGAAATCCATATTGCAAGTATTATGAACACATTCAACTGTGTAATAAAAATAATTTATAAAAAAAGTTATGGTCACAATTTCACTATGATTTTCTTATGACAAATCATAAAACACTTTATCACTTAAAAAAAAATATATTATAAAGCCCTCACTCACACACTCCCAGCCCCTTCCTGCTTAAGCCTCCCTTGGCGTGGGATGGCAAACGGGTTTCCTTGCAATTATACAGTGCAGCAGATGGGCTTAGGGAAGGGGACGTACCTGGGCATGTGTCGCACACAAACACACACAGACACACAAAAACATTTCAGCCTATTTTTAACGAAATTCGTTAACACCAAAACTTTTCATTGACCATGCAAAACAATCCTACTTTTCCAAACAGTATGTTCTACAAACCACCTAGATTGCATGAAACTGCTATTCCATTCAAAATAAAAAATTATGTGTATAATGTGTTCTTGGCGTTCAGAATTTAAACCAGTCACAAAATTTCTTGTTTATTGACATTCCTGGTGAACAGACTACCTGCATATGGCATCTGCAACGAATGCTGAAACATTGAGAGACAAGAAAACATTGACGCAGCTGAATCATGGAAGTCAAGAAAATGGAGACAATGGCAGCAAAAGCCTGTGACCAACGTTGTATAATATGTATTAAATCTCATAAAATTTTGACTTACAGGTCTGCTATATTGTGCAAATTATTATGATTATAAAAAAAATAGAAATATTAGTAAAGCATATTTCAAAGATATTTTAAATTTTAAAAATGTGAACTATTGCCTTGAATGATAAACCTAATGAACGTGTAAGTTATATGTATGTTGAAGCACATGCATGAAGGCGAAACTCACCCATCCAGCTCAGCCGTCTCGATAAAGCAGAGACCATTAGGCTCACTGGTGGTGAGAAGAAGCACATCCGCTGCAACAAACTGGTCGTTCTCCATGCGGATGACGTCACCAACCTGTACCTGCGACCACTTCTCCTCCAGTAGGCGGCCATCACGCACCACCCTCGCACGCCGGTTGTTGACATGCGAGTCGCTCACGTGCCGCTGCTGTAACCATATGTCTACGTCACCCTGGAATCCTGCATTTAGTACAACACATCACCCTGCCATCTTGTCTTTATTACAACACATCACCCTGTCGTCCTGCCTTTACTACAACACATCACCCTGTCGTCCTGCCTTTATTACAACACATCATCCTGCCGTCCTGCCTTTACTTCCCACACATCACCCTGCCGTCCTGCCTTTACTACCACACATCACCCTGCCGTCCTGCCTTTACTATAAGTCACCCTGCCATCCTACCTGTACTTCACCAAGTAATTATGTTGTACAACAGTTTCCAAAGGAGTAATAGGAAGAAACTATATGTACCATCATACAGCAGTTTGCATGAAACAGTACTACAATTGCATAAGAGTATGAGCAAAGCACTGCACATAATGCCATAAAACAATTTGTATACGAGTAAGAGCAAAGCACTAAACAACATACCAAACGAGAGCCCTTTCACCCAAAGTCAGGCAGAATATTAATTAACCATGTAATACTTCATTAAACGACAGTAGATACAAACAGTGCTGGCAAGAACTAACCGAAAACAAATTCACCAATTAGAAATTTCTCCCAGTGATAAGCCTGTGCTACACTGACCATATAGTGGCAGTATAAAAATAACAGCGAACACACAGTATGAAATTGCAAGGTTTGTATTCCTCTCACAGCCTTGCAGCGGCTAGGCAGCGGTACAGTGTGTTGTAGCATGCACCACATAAAAGTGTGTGTTCAATTGTTTTGGGTTATTTCTTACGGCGATTGTAGCACGGCTTTAAATAAAGATTTAAATTGGGGCCATATTTTAAAAGTGAAAAAATTACACGTTTTAAAAATTAGCATTGCTTCAAAATTTTAATTATTCCTTCTGACTGTATATTTAGGCAACTGCTGTATTGTACTTCACTGTGGTGTAGCCAGAATAAGCCCCCTGGTAGTATTAGCATGAGAAAATTTTAATATATATATATATATATATGAAATTTTCTTTATTATTTTTTTATTCCATATGAGACAAGACTAATCTTGTTTTAATAAAAGTAATTCTGGCAATCTGTAGATCCATTGTGGTAGTTTTACGTGCAATTTTCTTTTTTAGCCTAGAAGTTCAAGTAAATAATTAAATTTAATTAACAATTACGCTAATTTCATGAAAGGTCCAATTTCTTATACAAAAAATCTGAAAATTTGTCAGTATGATGTCCTATCATTATTAATACAGTGCACTTTGTATAATAGTATGTTTTTGCCTGTAACCATCTAAAGTACGAACGTGAGCAGAGTCATGAGTTGTATCATCAGATAATATAACTAAACTAAGTTCTACACCAAAATATGAAACACAGCTAAAGATCTAAAGCTGATAAGTTTGCAGTTATGATTTTATCAGGCAGGCTAATACAACTGACCAGTTCTCTGAAGGGGAAAAAAAACAATATTTTGTACAGCATTTTTTGCATCGACATTTCCATCCTTTTATAACAAATAGCCGATGAGGAATAGCTTTCTTAACCAAATACTCAGATGTTTATTTCAGGAAATTATTTATGGATGAAGACTCTTTTATTAGAACACCAAGATCCCAGACTGCAAATGTAACTTCCTATTCTTCACTCAAACCAAGACTTAAATGTTTCCGTACCAGGACAGTCATCAATTCAACAATCTTCATTCCTTATTTTGTCACGCCAACAGTTTAGTAAAAGATAATCTTCCTTCTAAAAACTTTCAATATGAAAACAGTCAACTTCAACTCAAACAGCAATTGATAACATTTTTATTGGTAGCCATTTAATTTCAACAAGTCAATGTCTGCCTGTAACAAATGGGTTGTCAGATCATAATGTACATGTTTTAGCGATACTACCACTAAGTAAGAAATATATATATAAGAAATTGCTTGAAAATTACTGGTCAGTTCTTGTCTAAAAAGGTTACCAAATTCAAACATATTCTAAATATTGAAGATTGGTCACCAGTGTATAGGTCAGTTGATGTAAATGAAAAATTCTACAAATTCCTAAACTTTATACATCGCCATTACGAAAACTGTTTTCCTTTAAAGCAAATTTGTGTAAAAAAATCAGGCAGAAAAAAATGGGTGACTAAAAAAATTAAAACTTTAAGTAGTTATAAAAGAGAACTCAGCAAACAGAATATGTAACAATACTAACACAGTCAACAGATACAAAATATATTGCAACGTAAGGTTCTAAAATTTCCACAAAAATTGGTGAAAGGAAAAAAATCAGGTTTTTTTTTTCCCTCTCCTGAAAACATTGGAAAAATTGGAAAGGAATGTATTAACTGAACCGTATCAAATATTATTAATAATTGAATCTACTTTTATTGTTTGTAATATCTGTGTCATCTACCATGTTTGAGTGTTGTTATTAAATGAATTTTGATTGCTTATTGTTGACAATTGGCTTCACTTCTTTACATGGCAATTACTTGAGACATTGTTGGAATTGTTTAACCTACAGCAAGGTAAGGTTAATTCTACTACAGCTTAGAAGGCAAATATGTTTTCTTATGGGAGAGTTTGGCACAGGGAAAATTTCTGCCGCCAGTTTCGCTGCAATCGCATGTGAACCAGAAATATATGAAACTGTTATAAATAGGCCTGGGAATGGCAGAAGTCATTTCACTTAATTTTAAAGTGAAAATAAACCAATTTCACGTTTAAGATTATCAACTTTATGTAACTTCAAATTCAGGAAAGCTCTATGATTGGTCAGTTTGCACCCATTAGTAACAATAGCGCTCGAGTGTCCCTGTGCCAAACTTTTAACATTGATCTTTCTAACCTGTAGTAGAATTAACCTTAGCTACAGCAGCAGGAACGTACATTGTTGGTTTGGAGAGTAAAAGAAGTAAATATACTACAGATAGACATATTTTATTATAGTATGTGGTATGCCGAGTGTGTAAGCATACAGACATACGTAAGTTTACTTGAGCTTGACCGAGCACATGTTTACCAGTTCACTAATGAAAAAGGTCTTTATCAGTATCCATGTAAACAATCAAATACTGAGTGACCGTGTTTAGTTGGTAACAGTTGTCTGCTTTTCTTTTGTTTTTTTTGTAGCAGTTGTAAGTAGCCATCATGGCGTATGAATGTTTATAACGGAGAAGTAAAAGGTTTCGTAGTACAAAGCTTGGTTTCTATAACAGGTTATGGGCCCAGACACGAAATCGAAAGGAATAGGAAATTACGGTTTCGCTAGTAGTAAAAGAAAATAGCGTGACCCGGTGGTAGCTGTGTAAACAAAGTACGGGATCGTGTGTAAACAATGGAGACCGACAAAAGTGTGATTCTCCTGAAAGGAAAAGGTAACTGGGATACGTGGTGCTTTCAACTTAAAATAATTCTGGCAGCTAAAGGATGTCTGGATGTTGTTGAAAATGATTTGAAGCCAAAGGATGCTACATCATCCGACTTCAAGGAATGGATGCAAAAGGATATTAAAGCTCGCGAA
>PNEQ01079476.1:6284-17156 GCA_003012365.1 Medauroidea extradentata | reverse complement strand
CTACTACACTGTCTAAGACGATAGTTGACTCCAGTGACAACGAGGAGACACTCAGCGCCGTGTCCAATTTTGACAGTTACAGTGAGTCGAGATTGCAGGTACACACACTTGAACCAACTCGCCCCAGTAGCCATAAGAATTTTGATGATTTAATGCTAAGTATTCAAAGGCAACTCCAACTACAGGCACAAGAACTGTTACAACAACGAACACAAAATTTGGAAAAACTTGAAGCCAAACTGTCACAACAAACACAAAATTTGGAAAAACTTGAAGCCAAACTGTCACAACAACAAACACAAAATTTGGAAAAACTTGAAGCCAAACTGTCACAACAACAAACACAAAATTTGGAAAAACTTGAAGCCAAACTGTCACAACAACAAACACAAAACCAGCTGCTACAAATGCAGAATCTTGAGAAACTAGAGGCCAACATTACTCGATAACAAACACAGCAAAACGAAAGTTTTAAATTAATCCACGAGAATCTAACCAACTTCAAGACATTGACAGAAGTGGGTCTAGCTGACTTGAAAACTCACATCAGTAGGCAAGAAACTGAGATAGCCACTGTAAGACAGGAGGTGGTTGACACTCAAGAACAGCTGGTTGAGATACGCAACGAAGAACAGGGATCACATTCCTTGTTAACAGAGCGCATTCACAATGTGGAAGTTGGGTTTACCACCATTGAGAGTAAGCTTGAGGTGAAGTTAGACAGCTTGAGTACACATGTTGACAGTCGCATCGCACAGATTGATGTAGCCAACCAAGATCGGTGTAGAGCTCTTCACAATAACCTTGGTGAGACTCGACAACAACAAGAACTGCTTGCCGAGCTGGTGGATCGCCTCAACAATGAATTGTCTCAAATTTGTATCGCCACACCACCTAGCAATTCTGATTGTGTACCTCCGAACAACAATCTCCGCCCAGCAGTCACTATGCCATTCATACCAACAGTATCTGGAATTGAACCAGTTGTGCAAGACTCTGCAGCTCTATCACATCATGTAACACATCAGGTTAGTGGCCTCTTGAACTCCTCGGCGGCTGTGTTCCACCACCCTGCAAGACATTGGTCTAAAGAAATACCGACTTATTCAGGGAAGACGACCGAGAACCCTGTTACGTTTTTGTTTAGATTTGAGGAGTATGTGCAGTTCTTCAATTTAGTGGATGCTGAAATTGTGAAGTGTCTCAGCATAGCATTCAAATCTACTGCTTTCTATTGGTGGGAGGTGGCACGACCTGAAACCACCACTTACTTCCGCCGTAAATTTGTGGAAAAGTTTTGGAATACCAAGATTCAGAGTAATTTGCGAGAACAGTTACACAATGAAAGGATCGCTGGAAGAACACCTCAGTGACATGTGAGAGAACACGACATCTGGACCCGGCCATGTCGGATATTGAAATTATCGCTATGGTGTTAAGGCAGCTCCCACTTCACTACCAACTGAATTGGGTTGGAAGGGCTGAAGACTGCATTCATGAGTTTCGTGAGCAAATTCTGAGATTCGATCAACTCCAATCACAACGACGTAGCAATCAAGAACGAGATTACGAGCGGCCGAGCAACCTACCCAAGTCACAACCTATGTTCCAACATTGGCAAGGAAGGGACCCCAGGAATGAGTCAAGACCACCCCGGGTGAATACTTTATATGTTCACCGCAATGGTTCCCAGAACAAGTTCCGCCAGGACCAGACGAGGAGAGGGTCTTACACCAGGAGGAATAGTGATTACTGGAACAACCGCAGTACAAGGTACTACAAAAGTGACTACGGCAATAGTAATGCGGAACACCATGACAGTCAGCGTAGAAATTCAATATCCAGCAGATCCGCTGACGAGACTAGACACCAAACATCACAACATCCCAGTTACCACAAGGAACGATCACCATCCTCAAGAAACACCTCTAACCAAGAAAACGGGATGACAGCCCAAGGCCAGCGTGTCGTAACGAAACTGTCACCTAGTCGACAAACTTTCTACCGACTAGCTGAAGTCGACGACAGGGGGTATTTCCAGAGACAAGCACCTCTCAACCCGTCTGGACGTCAGTTTTCACCCTCCCGAGAACAAGAGAATTGGCGAGATCGGCAGTCTAACCAGTCACCAGACTGTCTACTGCCTACATCAAACTAGATAATGAGACAGCAGCCAGTGTGAATATTTCAACAGCAGATCTCCAGAGAGAAATTTTCAAGTTAGCTAAAGCCAGACTATACGCTACAGCAGAAAAACGAAAGAAATCCAAGAAAGTTTCCTCTACCAAAAGTTTTGAAATTGGAGACCTAGTTTTGTTATGCAGTAATCCATTCAGCAGCTTATGGGATCAAGTTACTCGCAAGCTATTTCTCGTATTCCAGGGTCCCTACGAAATATGTGAAAGGATAAAAGAGAATTGTTACAGTCTGCGAGATGTCACTACACAAGAATATGTTGGGCGCTACAACTTGTCACTGTTACGACGATATGTGAGACCACAAGTGTGAAGGTTTGTTATATTGTTTGAATTGCAATTTCTACGCATCAGTGAATATTGAATCTGAGGTGCTCCTATATTTACAAGCTAAAGAGAGCTGATGTCAATGTGTACGTTACTTGTCTCGTAATGCAAGTTATTATGTGGATTATTATTATTATTGAGGCTTATCTATGTTATTGTGCTACTTCGTCGATGTTATTATGAAGCTATGTAATAGCGATGTTCAGCGGACCTTAGGTCATGGTGTGCCAAGTTTTGCTGCTAATTTCGCCTCGATAATGTGAGCTTTTGTCATGCCTATATACACATTCAGATCTTATGAGCACGATTTTTATTTGTTGAGCAAAGTTATTGCGATTGATGTGTTGAACAGATACTGGTATGTATTGGTCTTCTGTATTATGTGACACTTGCCTTCATGTATAGTTTCTATGTGTGAACGACATCTGAACACACTACTCTTACCTCTGCTGCATACCTACGGTTAAGAAGCCGTTATTCTACTTCTTTGAACATGCTCTTACCTGGTTACTGTTGATATATGGTAATCCCATTGATGAGAGGGAATTAATTTTATTTGAGAGAGGACTTTCTTCTTGGAATTATTTGTGGCTGAGAATTTATTGCTGTTGAAACACACACACTGATTTATTTTCCTTGTTGTTGACACTATTTGTTGATATGCTTTCCACAACACACGAAATTCACATGATTGGCACACGATTTTCTTGGAGACATTGAAGATGAAGTAGTTAGGCATCTTCTTGAAGTCTATGTTGATTGTTGACATGCATTTAATGTGTGTTAGTTGTTTTAATAATGATTAACTTACTGTGTGTATTATTCATCGATGAATTTTTGCAAATGCTGAAGTTGTTAATATGCTCCTATTATTTGACACAGAGTATTGAAATGTGTATATGCTAAATTCCCGCCAAAGGTATTAAAGGGAAATACATTATTTTTGACAATGCTCAAAGACATATTTACCGAGCCAATGTTGTAATTACATATAAAAAACAGTTTGAATGGTATTAAACATTGACCTATATTTTATATTTGTCTATAAACTTGTGTAAACTTTGTTTTGAACGAGTGCAAAGACACGAAGTTAGCTGCTTGAGTGTTGTGTATCGGCCCATACAAACCTTGTTGCCATGAAATTTATTCTTCAGAGACGTCCACGTGTGTTTCGTCTAAGTTGAAAGTGGTTTCAACTAAGAATATGTAACGTTTTAGCGGTTTTAGACAGAGTTTATTCGCATCTGCTGCGAGACCAACCGACCGACGATACAGCAAAGTAGTAATTGTTTATTTTTGAAATGGCAAGTCGACAACAGAAGATCAACGACTTGTTCCACCGCTACACTGCAGGCAGTGCTGAAGTCGCGCTTGAGTGGCGCGCATTTTGAACACTCAAAAAAAATTGTTTGTATATGTACTGTTTTATTATTTCAAAACGTAATGAATTTTATGTATTGAAGAAATGTACTATTAAGTTTATGTTTTCTTGTCTTCTTCATCTACATGTCTATTAATATTGTGTTTCATTTTACTTTAAAGTTGTTAAAAGCAAAATGAGGAAGGGCAATATGTAGTGCTTATAGACTACAGTGTTTATGTTTACCTTTTCATAATTTCCAATGTTGTTGTTTTTCATTACTTATTTATTTAATTTTAAGCCCTTGCCCCATATTTACATTTCTTTTCTTTACTTGTTAAAAGTCATAAGGTTAAGCATAATGTTTTGTTTACATTTAAATAATTATTTATTATTTTAACTAAACAGCCCGCATAATGTATAGTTTATTTTTGAATTTTTTTCCACAAAATTAATTTATTTATTATTATCTTTCATTTTGTTTACAATTTCAAATAATTTGGTTTGTAGCTATAAATATTATGAACTCGCCCTAATAGTGAACATTTTTTGAATGAATAATTTTTGCAACAGAGAGAATGTAATGCATTACTAATGTGCTTGAAAGTAAAAGTCTATGTCTGAAGATTGCAAATATTTTATGAATGTATTATGTGCAATTTATTAAATTATATATATTGAAATATGCGGTGAAGTATCTCTAGGTGACAGCGACGGTTACAGGTAGGCTAAACTTATAATTCTGTGAGCCAACTTTTAAAGTTATAAATTCACAGTGACCTTTTTCACCAACTGTAGGATTCAATGTTAACTTTTAGACTGCAATTGTTATTTGAGTCAACCAGAAGTGGAACGGAAGGCAAAAGAAACCCTGAGATTAAGAAAACTGCTCTTGGAGCTAGTTGGGCTACTGTGTGATGTCACAACACAGCCTGTATCGAGTTATACTGACTAGGCTATTTATCTTACACGCACAAACTTCAAGTGACGTGTCCAGAGAGGTTAGGTATTTGCCATCGTCAGCCGTTACGCGCGGAGTGATACGAATTTGCTGAATATAGAACTTAATCAGAGTTGTTGAGTGCTCACTTTATTCCGTATCGCCTATAAACAGTATGTAAGCATTAGTAAAAATGGTCACCTTTAGAAAAACTGCTAATGTAAACTGTTTCCTCATAAAACACATGCTAGGTTGGGAAGCGGTGTTGTGGCCTGAGAGGTAGGCAGCCGGCAACAGTATAATGCTTGACGTGTCTGTACACTTCAAGACTCACATTCTTACTACTCGTTTGTAATTGGCGATAAAAATAGTATTCTATAGCTTATTAGTTACTTGTTTTGAATATAGATAGATTGCGTAGTTTTTACAGCATATGATCAAATGCGAACGCGTTTCCAAAATGCACAAACGTGACCCTCGTAAAACAGGAGCTCATACTGCAACAACCAGGATTAGCCTTTATAGAGTTACTTGCTCCTTGAATACGTCACCACACTTTGACTACATTGATCACTTCACTTGTATAAACAAAGCAACCACATAAAAGAAGTAACCTGGGTTACAGACAGTGACCTTCATGCCCGCCCCACTGACCCACCATGTCCACTCCATCACCCAGAGTACAGCAGATCCAAGTATTGCCTTGCTGTGCGGCTACAATGAGACGGTACACCATTGTACATGTATCACGTGTTGGCTCTTACATTCAGTGGTGAATGTTCAAGTTGTTGTAGCAGGTATTCTTCCCAGAAGTGCCGATATGCATCTCCAGAGAAACGTGCGGGGAGGATTTGTTGTCTAATTGGTATCCGATCAATGAATCCCGTCTAAAATTGACAGTTAACCGCGATATAAGTAATATTCCTCTGTTGCACGTGGATTGGTATGAGCCCACACCCACTAGTTAAACATACTTTATAGCTGAGTAAACCCTTATCGTTAAAATATCTAGTACATGCCTAAACTTGTTTGGTACCACTCACAAAACTACAAACGAGTAGGCTGATAAGAAGGAAGTACATGCAATGGCTGGTAGGGAAATAAATGCAATCCATCTCGCCGTAGAATGTCGATTGTGATTCGTTGGTGCACATTATGAATTCTTCGGATGCTGGGATATGAATTTGCAACAACATAGTGTAGTGTGTCTACAATATTCCACCTATTTTTAATTATTTGTTTCGTATATTAAAAAATTTATAATTTATGTAATTAATCTATTTGATGTACTTTATTAATTTCTCTTATGATTGATGCTAAATGTAATTTTTAGTCATATTTTATGTATTTAAAGTCATAATTTTCAGTACAAGAATTGTCAAATTTTATTAATTTCAATTTTTAACATTTCTTGTAATATTGTTTTGTGTTTGTATATTTATCAGTGTGCTATGACGCACGGAAGTTAAAGAAAACCTTGATTACTGTGATCAGTAACTATAATAAATTTTTTTAATTTCTCTTAGTAAGAGAAATTGTGATATTTTCTCTTTTGCGATTTCTGCAAATGAGTTTTAAGTTAGCATCACTTCTTCTTGGAAAGCTCCTAGGGCATGTCGTCCCGCGGCAGGCTTCTCTGCTGAGACGCCAATCCTGCCGTCATCGTAATTTTAGTGATATATTGGAGCGGATCCTAGGTCCAAGAAGTCGTGCTATAAGTTTGCCAGGTTCAGAAGAGGCAATTTTATGTTAATTTATATTTAGTTTGGAGTGAACTTGAAGACGACGAGGGATGACGCGTAAGACAAACCCTTACGAGCCTTACTATAAGTTCTCTGAACTGTCTTCAGTGTAAACGTCTTAAATTGTATTGCTTTAGACTCCAACATTATTTATTAACGTTTCAAAGAGATATATTAATTTTCTACAGTTTTTTGGCAATTATTTGAGGAGAACCTAAGCCTAACCCGAGGTCTGAGATAATTTAAAAGACTTATATTCTACCGACTGAGCAAATTTAAATGTAATAGCCGTGCAAGATTAAATTATAGATTAATTTTTCTTAATAGAATTTTAACTACAGTTTCTGCATTAATTATTTCATATTTAAGCTTTTGTGAGTGCTCTGAACATGTATTGTTGCATCTGGTGGAGAGCAGTACTTACTGGTAATTTTCACTGATTTTCTTTACAGTGTAGGGAATAGCACCCATTTCCCGCTAAATCAATTTTTGTTTTAATTATATTTTTTCCTTCTTTGCTATTTCTAATTAGGTGTTCTCTGTGTAGATGGTTTTGTCAGTTTTCTGTATATAACGCACTACAACACATTCACACATCTATACATGCATTAAAAAAGCAAAAAGAACAGAAAGATTTCAATAGTCCAGTAGATCGTGCTCGATGTTCAGTTGAGGTCGGCCAACAATGCGGTAACTTGCATGAACAGTTCCTGTTTTACACAAACGCTGATTAACTAACGTGAATGAACGTGCATGTGTCAAACATCGGCAGAAAACTTTTCAATATATCGAAGACGCACTGAAGATGCATTACACAATATTTTACGGTATGCGAGATACACATCGATTACTCCACTCGATCATACAAACAGTGACTAGTTGCTTGTAGTGTAAACCACAAACACATAGTACACGACTGACACAACTGGTCACCTCAGGAGGGAAGAGCGCCTGACCCTGCATATAGAAGACAAGTTACATGTGAGTGGATATTCACAGAATACAGTATAGCCTGTGGTGATGCGTCACTACTGTGCTTCAGGCAGCAGTAATAAGCTTTCCCATATCGCCATAAGTAATTCCATATATTTACATTCCAGTCCAAGTATATTGAGAATGTTCAATTGTTGCAATATTTTAACTAGGCCATTACGTCATTGTAAACAGTCAATGTCATTGAAGATATAAACACACAACTGGACAGTGTAGGATAAAAGGGCGAAACATCGGCTATGGCCTTTATTAAGGAATAATATTAACCCCAGCATTCGCCTGGAGTGATATTGTGAAACCATGGAACACTACAATCAAGAAGGATGGAACAAGTTATAATTATTATGTAATGCAATGAAAAACGCTGTTATCAGACCTACATCTGTGACGTAGTTCAGCGTGGGTACCACCACGTGCTGATTGGCTTGTGAGTCATGGGCTGGTACATAAGTTGTTGCGACACAGCTTCTAGGAAACACAGCATGCAACCATAGTTAAATGAGTTACTGAATGTTTTGCGGGTTGCAGTATTCAAGTCATCTGATCACTTGTCTACATTCGTGGCTATCCAGGTTCAATTGTAAAATGTGGTGGATTATCCCAATGGTCAGCTGCTGCCTGTTTACTATAAACAGAGCACTCAGGAAAACTTATAAGTAAAAACAAATGTGTTTAATTGGGCGAATAAATCTTAAATTTTGATAGTGTTGAAACATGTAGACTTGCTTTTAGTTACCTGGACGTTTTCATTATAAAAATAGTCAAGAAAACTGCCAAACGGCAGAAATTAAATTTTAAGCAGTGCTCATTTTATCGTGAAGGGCCTATACCCACGTCCATCTCGACCTTGCATTCTGCCATTGCCAACCTCGCCATTGTTCAAGACCACGCTATTAAGGGTGCCAACTACCTGGTAACCTTGGAACGAACAAAACAAGATGTTACCAGCATAACTGATAAGCTTACTTTCCTCAAGGTGGACGCAAGTAAACACTGTAAGTTGTAAATTTTACTTACACCTAGATAATATCTAGGATATATATATATATATATATATATATATATATATATATATATATATATATATATATATATATATATAATATATATAATATCTATATACAAATTATTAGTCAGCTTACTAAGAAATACACAGGTATCCAGTTTGATAGAACTGGGGAAATAAAAAAATCTGAGATGTGTTTCCTCCATAAAAAAAACATGGCCGCCGTTTTCAAAACAGTACAGAGGGCTGAACAAAATATTCAAACGTCCAGAAAAATAACTAAATAACTGGAATATGCGTGCCAGGAGTAAATAATGTATGTAAAATACTTCCTTAAATATTTCGTGTTATGGTAAAATATAAAAAATGGCCACCATTGTAAAAATATTAACACATTATTACCGAAATACACAAAAATTAAGTGAGTATGCTAAGTACTTCTTTTGTACTAAGTATGATGAGATTAAAAAAGATATTTCTTCACACACACACACACTCACAAACACACACACACACACACACACATATATATATATATATATATATATATATATATATATATATATATATATTAAAATGAAAATGACTGCAGATTTTGAAACATTGCTACCTAGCCCTTGGCATGTTTTTTCACAGTGAATAAATTCACTAAGAATGTTCACGTGGTAAAATTCGTAAGTTTATTTTTGCGCGACACAATGTACATTATATATACAACCGTTACTTGTTACTACATTTTCCACCTGTAAAAATGTTTTTGTTCTCCCAATTTTTCCATAGCAGTATGGCAAAGTCAGAATTCTCTAGTTACGGCAACTAAGTAAAAAAAAAAGTTTTTTTTACGTGAATGAAATAATTGACACTAAAATAATAGACAGTATGCTAAAATATTGACAAACACGCAACAGTCATTTTGTGTTATTTACATTTCCTGGAACGTTGTAAATTGACATTATTTTCTGATGTTTTAAATAGTATAAGGGAACTCATTGTGTGTTCAAAAATATTTTATTAAGCATATTTCCTATAATATCTCATTTCAGTATAAATCATTTCATTCAAATAAGTACACTGGTTTTTGTTATTACCATGTTCCCATAACTCGCACATTTTGCCTTTTTGATGTAACTATGGGAAAACTATGAAAGTAAAATATTTTTGTAAGTGGAAAATTTAGTGACAAGTAACATCTATAAAGCGATCACCATGCCGTGCTAAATATAAAGTAATGAAATATTTCCATGGCAGTGTACAAAGTAAATTTTGAATTTGACGTACAATTATCAGAAAACTATGTGTCCCAATATTATTTCTTAATATGACACTGTAGTCACAAGTATCGTCTACAAAACAAATTCGTTTTCATATGAGTATAAATCTTTAATACGAAACACACAGAACAACCTTAAGGAGGGGGCAGAGCGTTCAACTAAATATATTAGTTTTCCGGTGTAGAATGTATTTCACTATTATTATTATTATGGCTATATTATGACATGGAATAAGACTCTGCGCCTTACATAAAGCTAGTGTTGGTAGACAATAACAGAGTTGCGCAACAATTGCCTAAGTGTTAGTGAACCTGGCGTGTGAGACATACTGTAGTGTATTATGGAAAGACGAAGAGTCTTTTTCGCTGGTAATTATTAAAAAGGTTTCGAACACGTTTAACTACGAAAAGAAGACACTACAAACTCTGTCCAATCAGTTTCAAAAATGTCGTCCGCTTATTAAATAAAAACGTGATTTCCAAGCTATTTCAAAGTGCTAAAAAATAGTTTTACAAGTTGGTTCAGCTGAGAAATTACTAACCGTAATCATAAATCTAAATCATAGAACCCTGCATTGGAATAACAACTTACTTTACACAAATAAATTAATAGCGACATCTCTTCAAGTCTAGTTGAAAAACATATTCTACAAAAACACTGGACGCTATTTTAGTACTTCGCACCTGGACACTATGAGATGTTTGACGGATCGTGTTACATGCGACTTATTGCCGTCCCCGTTTCTGTGCCTCAAACGAAAAAATTAAAACTAGTGTCAACTAAATCTAAGAAGTCAGAAATTCTTTCACTGCATATGTATATACGCATAAATGACGTTTAAAAAAACTGGAATTTCCATGAACGTAAACAGAGTCTATAGACTTTCTTAAGGAGGGGGTCCCTGCTAAATTTTTATTATTTCAATAATTATTCTCTTTGTACGAGATACTGATTGTTATTTAGGCGTATATTGTGACTATTTTTCACAGTAATGAAAATATTCTAGCTTTCCAGTTTTTGTATAGCGGCAAGTAAAAG
>PNEQ01079475.1:0-26050 GCA_003012365.1 Medauroidea extradentata | reverse complement strand
AGCCTTGAGATTCTACCGGCAAATCAGAGACGTGTGGTGTTGCAGGAAAGTTGTTGTAATTGGCTCAGTCAAATGAGATACGGCTCTTCACATAGACACGCTGCCAATAACCATGAAGCAGAATTGCAGATGTGCACGTAAGACACTGAAACAAACTGGGGCAAAATTATTTTCGCGAGAAAAAAAAAAAAAAAAAAAACAGGGGTCCCTAGTAATGCATGCTCATATCACTGTGTCAGCGAGGAGCCAATGATTAGCTGGTGTATATAGGTCGTTCGTGATAAAGTAAGCGCTAAATATTTAATCTTTGAAAAATATCACTAGTCGTTACTGCATATAATTTAACATTAACAATAGTTTCCTTACTGCTTGTATGGTTGGCAGCGAAGTACTGTATATTGTTCCGTGTATTTTACGACTTAAATACAGCAACACTGAAATAAAATCAATTGAAATAGATGTATTTGTACTTTATAGACTTAATAAACTTATTTTTCTCAAACTATAAAGATTCCTACTGACTTAACCATTTATCTTACACGCGCAAATATCAAGTGACGTGTGCAAAGAGGCTACATATTCCCGTTCGTTAGCCGTTACGCGCGGAAGGATACAAATTGGCTGAAAAGAGAACTCACATCCCGAACCGCCTATACTTCAGTCCACATGTAAGGAAGATAGTCTACATGTTAGTATACCCGCGAATTTCTCCTGTCTTTGCATACGCCATATGTTCCAGTAACCTTTTAAAGCAGACATCGCCGAGACTGTCGAAATTAATGCTAACAGAAGCGACAAACTGGAGCTTTTTCATTGTTCCTATTGTACCAGCTCTCGGGGCGTACATGAATGTAAACAATGCCATGTGGATTCAAGTCATTGGTTTATGTAGTCAATTATAATACTTGAGACATTGTAATTAGTTTGTATATTAGTTACATATTTAGAAATGGTAAATGTGACGTTTCACGGCTCAACATCTGATAATAACGAATGCCTTCAAAACGTTATAAACGTGCATTTAACTGTTGTTGTTGTATCAGCTGTCGGGGCGTAGAGGCGTGTAAACAAAAGCCATGTGGAGTTTTGAGACATTGGTTTAAACCACAGAAATAATGTAATTTGTTTGTGTCTCATACACTTAGTAATATTACATTAATGATGATTATAAAATAAGTCCTACTGAACTTCGGTGTAACCAAACATCAACGAACTCCGACGCCATGAAATTCCACAGAGATAACGAGTACAGTAAAAACCATAGAGATAATATATAGTAGAGGTCCCCGGATTTCCGCATGTTGGAGTCGTGCCGGGCGATGTCGCTGGTTGGTGTGTTCTCTCGGGGATCTGCAGTTTCCCCCGCCGTTCCCATTCCGGCGTCTGTCCATTGTTGGGCCTTGTTTCATGCCATCCTCCGGGGCTAGCAGGTGCCTACGTGCTCCTAGTAACGTCTGCAGCTCGGGGTGTGATGCCCTGTCCTCACACTATAGTATTGTTATAAGATTGTCGCGACCGACATGTTGAACTTTTGTCCACTAGTGACATATATTTCGAGATGTACAGCCCTAGGGCCGAGTCCCGAGTACTGGGAGAAGAAAAACGAGAAGTTTTCTGTTTACATCATGAATTCTACTTACCTGGTGCTGAACTTTCAACGTATCAATCAGTCTCGAAAGTGAAGGAGAAAAAATTACTTGACTGATTTCCTCCTAAATATTACGTTAAAACTTCAACTGCGATACTTGTACTGTAGCTCATGGTAGGGCTAGGAATATTTCGCGAGTTCAACGGCCAACATGCTAGAATCCAATATCCTGTGTAAACTGAAGTCCTACTATTGGTATATTACCTGCTACTCATTCAGACAACAGACAATGAACGAATATACGGGGCTTGAGTATTCATAGGACATTGGATTCTAGCATGCAGGTCGTTGAACTCGCGAAGTTCTCCTAGCCTTAACTAGAATCCGCGCTATGATTGCAAATTTCACATTTTCCTTCTCGGAATTAAAAAAAAAAGTGAATAATTATAAAGTGATGCAATAAGGTGACTGTGGCAAGGGGGATGCCCCGTGCCGGGGGCAGAGAGGCGCGCGTCGTGCATACCACCCGCCTGGAGGAAGGCACTAGGCAGGCGTGCTTGGCCAGCGGCCAGTGAGAACCGAGGCAGCGACCTTCACTACTGTCCGGGCCGGTAACCTGCTGCCGCGTACCCCCGCCCCGAGCCTGGACGAGCCTAGGCCCTTGTTCCTGTCAATTGTCGCGATTCAGTCGGGCGTAAACGTTGGTTAACAATTAACACTTAACATAACAGTTCAAACTGTGCACGATCAGATTAGTTCACAAACTGTTATGTCTAGCCAATGGCATTTTTTCGATGAATCTGAAATATTCTTTGCTGTATGAAACACAACCGAAGACCATTGAAACATACCTGAAGTGGAATCGTATTTGGAGATAAAAGGAAACACGGAAACACCGTTCCTATGAACTGCACAGCGTAAAACTTAACATTTATTATTCTAGCTTAGTTTTGTTCGCGTGTATTTTTGGAGGTTAAACCAACATGGCGGACATTCACAAACTCCTTTGCTGTGATTGGTTGCTGTCCTATGCGTAGGCCACGGCCGTAGAAGAACAGGTCTGGACACTCGCCTGGAAACTTGACCCCCTTGTTGTTTGGCTGCAGTTCACCAAGTTACTGAGAATGTTGTGTTTTATTGGCGCTGCAGTTAGGGCGGTCGGACTCAAACTCCGCCCACTTCCCTCCCACTAAGACAAACAAACTATCAAAATGTATTTTTGTCAATTTATGGAATACTTCCTTCGCTCACAATTTTAAATCATGGTTCCAGAAATCTTGATTTACTTTATAACGTTAACAATGGAAAAAAAGTGGGCGGAGTTTTGAGTCCGACCGCCCGGATTACAGCGCCAAAAAGTACAATATTCTCGGTCACTTGACGAACTACAGCCAAACAACAAGGGGGTCAAGCAAAATACATTGTTAGATAGGCGAGTGTCCAGACCTGTTCTTCTACACGCGCATGCGCAGGAGACTTTTTTGAGACGCTCTTTCATTTCTCCCGCGAGACTTTTTTCATGTAGTTGCTACTTTATTTGACGTGCTCAGCATCTTCCATGAGGTGTTCAGCAAGTTGAGGCCCGATTGCGAAAGTGACAAGAACTTTGTGTTCTAGCCAGGGGCGTAATTTAAGGGGGGAGGCTGGGTGGGGAAATGCCCCCCCCCTGGATTTAGAAATATAAAGTGTATACATTTTTGTATGTTTTGTTATTTAAATAATACTAACGTAAGCACAGAAAACTGAAGTTACATTTTCTAATTTATACCTGCTTAATCAATAAAAAAGATGCAACAAGGTCACTGCCGCCAAAAAATCTTGCTCCCTCCCCTTCCCACGAAAAACCTGAAATGACGCCACTGGTTCTAGCTTGTGCCTATAAGAAAGCCCGAGTTTTTCTTCAGCGATGTCAGGGTGTTACGTCTGAGCGTGGTGGTGCCTCTGGCTAGTAGCTGAACCTAACCTGCCCAAGCATGAGCGACTATCTTTTCTCTCTCTCTCTGTTTTTTTATCTGGCTATCACGCGCGCTGTCGTTACGTAACCCGCGTGCCGACTCATCCTTTTACTTTTCTTCGCCGTGCGGTATTGCCGTCCTCATCGACCAGTATCTGGCCGACATTGGTCTGCGTGTATCGACAGTAGTAATGGTTGGAATCCGAGGAAACATTTCCAAATACTCGATTACACGTTGCAGTTGTTTTTACCCCATGTAATCTCTTGTTAAAACTGATGTAGCAGTGTATCAATAAGGGCATGCAAATTTCGCGGTATTGTCTGAGATCATGCTGGATTACAAGTATACTCCATTTTATATAAGTTTGAATAGATGACACCAACTTATGGGCAATAATTTCCAGTATTTTGTGATTTGTTGCACATTGCAAGACATTTTTAGCTCCAAAATTAACCTGAGATGTCCGTTTTAGCATTTGTACTACTAAGTTTGCCTTGTGCAGTGACACAAATAACAAAATATTAGATATTATTGCCAGGAGGAAATCGTAATTTGATGGGACTTTTTTTTTCGAGTACATATTTTTTTTTTGACGTCTCTTACACATCGCTAGTCAGTAGTATGATTTGTTTTCAAGTAAAATTTTGAAAGGCTTTTAGAAAAATTTGGCGTTGAAACCACAAAATATGTAAAAATGGGAAACTTTAATGTTTTTAGTTATCAATATTATAATATTCAGAGTTGCATAGTAACCGAATTTAAAAAAATATTCTCGTTTATATTAGAAAGCGAGAGGGTTTCGGATAGTAAAATTATTTTTGAATTAAGATGTCTGTTTTTTTTTTAATTAGATTATTGCAGAACTGACTATAAAATTATTTCGATAACTATAAAAAAAGTTTTACATTTTTATGTGTTTGTGGTTTGAAAATAAAGCATACTACTGACTAGTGCTATATAAATAGACGTACACTAATAATGTCTCCTCGACAAAATAGTTCCATAGAATTATTATTATTTGTTCAGATTTGATCGACGATTGGTTATTTTAGTCATTCTCTCGACATCTCACCGTTCAATACCCCTCAGTTATATCTGTCGACGAGACGTAGACTCTTACTAACCTATGTAAATTTCTTACTTAAACCTATTTCGAGTTTTATCGGAAAGAGTTTTTCTAAAGCCATCAACGAAACACGCGGGAAATATTAACAGCGTGAAACAACGAGTGAGAGCACGTGGCAGTTCGAAACTTAACACCAATAGGGATGTGAATGATTGTTACTGTAGTTAGCTTGAGCAGTCGAACCTTGCTCGATTTTCGAAATACCGCGATTGTTCCTAGAACTAATCGATTGCGAGTACATTCGACAGTTTCCCTCTACCTTACTCCGCAATTAAAACAATAGCAGGACTGATGTTCAATTGTTTATAAACTGATCTGTTGAGTAATTTTTACTTGCAGGTTAATTTAATAATCGTTGCAAGTGTAGAAAAAAATTTTTTTTAATGAGGGTATTTCCTTGTAAATACAGTTCAAAGTATTAGGCCCATAAAGAGCGTGCAACACGCATGGTTTATGCTGTGTAATGGTAGAGTCATCAATCAAAAGTGACGCGAACAGTAGCAGGTGATTGTTCGTGCAAGTGTTGTATTGTATGTTACACCTCGGCCATAGAGAGCATAATCCAGTCTGGCGGTGGATGGTTGTCGTGGTTACTTCGACCTTATCGCCCCTCCCTTGGATGGCAGCTGGTATGTTCCCACTGCTCACGGCTCGAGCTGGTGGCTTTCTCCTCAGACACTCATTACTCCTGCTCAGCTTGGCGATGCGATATCGCCTCGAGTGCTTTCGTAACACTTGCTTAGTAGGGCCTTCGTTTAGGGTTACGATCCATCATTTATTTCAATATATTGCAAATAACTAAAATATTTTAAACAAAATGCTTTGAAAAAAATTTGGGACTGTATACAGTCATGTGATACACAATTTTGCCAGAGCATTTTTACAAATAATATACCGTTTTCTAGCAAAACATTATTTTGCTTCTTTTGCTTTATTTTGAACACAAAATATGTGATATTTCAGGAGGAAAAAATCGAAAAATCCGTTTGCTGTATTGCAACAGAAAAATTCATATAGAAACGATTATATATATAAGTGTTAAAACTGTAAGTGGAATTGTTGATTTATGTATTAAATTGTGTTAAAAATTATATTTTTTTTCGAAACTTTTGCAAAACTAAGGAGCGAGGCCTTAAGGTCATGCTATCTAGTTTTCTACTTTTTTTTTTTTTAGCGTTATTAATTGTTTACGCCTAAACGAGAACAGATATATGAAAAAAATCTTTCTGGCAGTTTTATTTAAAAACAATTTTAAAACAAAATTGCCAGAGAGATTTTTGATATTTGCTCTTGTTTAAGTTAAAAAAAACTATTGCAAAAATAGTAGAAGTCGGAGGGGAGTGTTATACAATTTTCTCTATATTTTTTCAGTTTTTGATCCATAACATTTATACCAGGTGTATTATCAAAATGTTATCTTTGATAAGACATAGGATATTTTCTTGATACATTGCTTGACACAAATAATAATGGAATCTTTCATTAATTTGTCGAGCAGAATCTTTGCAGGGAAATTATAGGTTATCTTTCAAGAATGATTACAAGTCCAATATAAGATGAACATATAACAGTATTATGATCTTCAAAATTCATCACAAATATATTGTATGATGTACCAACATTGCCACATTCACCAAACATATTTTAAAACAGAAGTTATTGCAAAAAGGCCTTTAAATAAAATTTGGCATCTAGCTATCCCCCTTAAACCCATGCCTTGTAGATTTATGTAATATTGAAAAAATGTAATACCGATATCGAATATCCGCTACATTGTTTTGCACACTAATATATACTTATTTATACTCTAGGCCAAATTCTTTCGTATCAATAAATCTTTTTTTTTTTTTTTTTAAATCCATGTATCACAAATTTTGTGATAAAAATAAGCCAAACTCAGTCAAAGTAGTTTCTTTTTTTGCCATGGTCTTTCATTTATTTCAAACAATTGCAAATAACTCTAATATTTTTAACCAAATGCTTTGAAAAAATTTGAGACTGATTACAGTAATACGATACGCAATTTTGCCAGAGCGTTTTTTTTAAATAGTGTACCTTCTGCTAGCAAAAAAATATTTTGCTTCATTTTGGCTATTTTGATCACAAAATATGTGATATTTCAGAGGCAAAAATCTAAAAATCCTTTTAATGTGTTGCAACAGAAAAATCCAGGTACAAACGAGGCTATATAAGTCTTAAAACTGTAATAATGAATTTTTGATATTTGAATTAATTTGCGTTAAAATATATTTTCGAAACCACTGTAAAACTAAAGAGCAAGGCTTAACTGTGCTTTATAGTGCAAGAAAGCTACGGCTGCACACATTGTTAGATTTTTCCATAGCATTATATTAACAATCAATATGAGTTGTTGGAATCAGTGTGGGAAATATTAACTGAAAATGGCATTAATGACTTCAGATATAACATATTTCACTACGCCCAGTTAAGCCAATTGTACACCGGGGCGATGGGACCATTGGCGCGCAGTTCAGTATTACCTGTACTATCCTAGCCACTATTTCCCTTCTGTGCCTTCAGCGCACTAAACAACTCCGTGGGCGGCTTCCAATAAGGCACAAAGTTATTGCTTACGTCTCCAAGTTGTTGTAAGTAAATATAGGAAAACTAAGAAAGAATCTTCCTGCGTTCATGGTTTCCGTCAACTTTGTTAGCTAATGTCAGAGCGACACATTTCGTTCAGCGCCGGAATCAGGTGTAAAGACATTTCAGCGTCAGAGAAAATGATCCAGCAATACGCCACTGGGATAAAATAGTTGACAAAAAACTGGGGCAGGAACTGTTCCATAGAATTTCTGCGTTCGAATTTTTGCATTCTGGCTTAGTATGAAATTCTGAAGGGGCAACAATCCCGGAATTAATTCAGAATGTGTTCCTATAATTACATATATAACCCCAGGCTCGTTAGTACCGTTTGAGAGTTTCAAGTAGTGGATGGATGTACCAAATGAGACTCATTTCAGAACGGGAGCGTCTAACGGGAAGACAATGCGAGTTAAAATGTGTACGGTATTTTAGTTGGTACTGCAAGACACTGTTCCCAGATTTCCTCATGCCGTCTTGTATAGCTGGTACTCTGTTTTTGTGAAAGGGAGTTAATTTTTTGGACCGTCTCCATTCTTTCTGATTATGTCATGATTATATACAGTAAATTATCAAGATGAATATTTTTGCATAAGATTGTTCAGTGTCTTTCTTGCACATGCGCGGCTTTACTTTATCGGTATAATGTGTATTTGTACAGGGACGTCGTTCATATGGCTGTGTCAGTGAGAATAATGCGACAACACACGCCTGTGATTAGCAAGTACAAACAACCCCCCCCCCCCCCAGGTCTACACGCGCGAGTTGAAATATCCAAACGCCGACCGTCAAGCAGGAGTTACCGATGTGCACGTGAGGCATTGTAACAAGCCGGTACAAATATATTTTCTCAAAAACTTCTGGTCCTTAGTACTAAATTAGAGATCGTGAGTTATCGCGAAAATTTCAAAAGTTCCTTATAATATACATGACTGGATGAAAATAGTCCGACATGACATAGTTGTCTATAGACCAAACACTCACAGGAGTCGGATGTTACACCAACAGAAATCTGATTGGCTCTCTCAAACAGAGTAACAGTTTCATGACTAGACGACAGCCAGCAGCATTGAACGTACGTTGAAACTTAGCAAACAATCAAGTAAATATAACTCGGAGATCAGTTTTTGGCTTCACATGACAAGCGCCTCGGTACGATCAGCAAACCGTGACATAAACGGAATTTTTCATGTGTTAGTGAACTCGTTTTCCCATCCCTCTTCCCCGCCTGTCGTTCCATCATTATGACCACGAACTTTGTGTCGCAGTTTGTTTCAGCGCCGAACTTGCACCTCAGCAGCTGTACTTCACGGTTACTGCCAGTCGCTCTCACCGACCGAGGTCACGCAACGGTAACACGGACTCTCGGGAGGACCTAGGTTCAATCCCCTATTCCGGCCATCCTCATTTCGGTTATGTTTTCCCGAAATCGTTCCAAACGAGTGCTGGTATGGTTCCTTAACAAAGGCCATGGCTGACTGCTCTCCCAGCTGCTGTCATTGTACCTAGTTGTGTGTCAGCGTTTCTAATGACCTCGCTGTCGACGAGACGTAAATCCCAGTTACTAGGGACAGGAAGTTTTCGCAAATAGATTCTGCACCACTTCGTTTCAAAGCCTTGCGTGCACATCTGCAGCTCTACGTCATGATTGTTGGCTGTGTGAATTTGAACAGAGAGGTCTCATTTGACTGTGCCAACCAGAACACGTCTGTGATTTGCGGGCAGAACACCAAGACACGTGAGCGTTGTTAAGACATCCAATCACTGACTACATTACAGAACTGCAGCTATACACGTAAGGCATTGAAGCCAGCTTGGGGCATAATTGTTTTCGCAAAAAGTCCGTGATTCTATCATCCTTCTCGCAGATGGTTGACCACGACAGGTTGTCCCTGTAGGGCGGGGCAGCAGGTGTCAGACACCGCTCATCTCTTCCGTATCGATCCTCCTCGTCGAGGGAATAATACCGGAGCAAAAAATATCGCGTATGGTGAGTGCACCCGAGGGCAGGACATCAACAATCCTGATCTCACAAGACTTCGGTGCTGTGCGCCGTAGGTGTCTTTGTCTGCCGAAGCCTGAAGAATGACGTGAAATAAGGCCCTATTACAGAGAAGAACTGAGAAAAAGAGCAGAAGTATATTGTTTTATCAGGTCGCTAGCCGCTATACTCTGTCCACTCTACACGTTCCTTGGGAGTACATTTTCCTCTTACAAGAACATTGCTCAGCCTGTTTTCCCATGATGGCTCATCAAAATCAAAATTTGCGTGATTTCCCTTCATACAAGCCGCAAAAACCAATGAAAATAATGAAAGGAAAACATTTCACATTGAAACTACATGTCACGGGATACTGCTTGACATTTTTCAAAATACGTTACAAAATATTTTAATACTTAACTAATTTTTATGAAATTTTGAATTTTTTTAAATCCATTTTATTAAAAAAAGAAAGATACTCTGTAGTGGATTTTTAAAAGCTGTTGTGCAGTAGCCAGTGTCATGTATTTTCAGTGTATTTTTTTTTTAATTTCATTACATTCATTAGGTTTTGAAATTTATAAGAACAAAATGCGTGCAAATATTGACTTTAAAGTGCCATTATGGAAAAACTGGGCTAGCTCATTTTTTTATAGAGGAAAATGTACTCCCAAGTATCACGTACATGTATTTCATGCAAACATAAAATTACGATTTTTAATAAGTCCATTAGCCGACCTTGGAAGGAATCGACCAATATGTTACTGGAGCTTGGCGACTCTTGGAACGTTGGCTGTGTGTTGGAAACGTTGGCCATTCATTGAAGGTTTTCGTCCAACATTAAGGGGATGGGTGTATGCGTAGGTGTTGCGTGTTTTAGTTGTATCGTAGTTTGAGGGGGAAATTGATACTTAAAATGAATCCTTGGCCAAACGACAAAGTATTGGGAGTTTATAGAACTACTGTATCAGAGGGAATGTTTTTGTGGGACGCTCAACACAAACTACCTAAGAACAGAAATGTGGCAACAGATGCATGGGAAAGGATGAACATTTTGACGCCACAAAGTTATTGCACCAACTGCCAAATGTACGTCTTCCTTCGTTGCCTTGGCTCAAAATTGGTGATATAACTGGCCAAACACGAATGAACTGGTGTGTAAATGACACTGGCCTTTCCTTGAACATTGGTCGTTTTTCCTTCCAAAATTGGTGAAATGCGTTCGACCAATGTGTAAATTTAGCCTTATATATAGGGACCCTAATTTTTGGTGGAAATATTTCTGCATCAGTTTGTTTCGTTGCCTCATGTGCACAGCTCCAACTCTGCTTTATTGTCATCGGCAGCGTGTCTTTGTGGAAAGACGTTTCTCGTTTGATTGCACCAATCAGAACAAGGTTAATGCGATACAACACGTCCGTGATTTGCAGTAAAGCGTTAAGACACGAACAGTTAAAAACAGCCAATCACTGGCCATGAAGCAGAACTGCAGCTGTGCACATGAGACACTGAAAAAAACTGTTGCAGAAATATTTTCACCAAAAAATGGGATCTCTACTTGTATTAGTGATTCACTCACGGTAAAGTGAGGACGTTTGACAACAACCTTGTGCCGATTAGTGATTTTAAAATATTATTTATTGAGACGTTAGACAGTACGAGTGTTACTTAAATTGCCTTGTTTTTGTTAACAAGTGGCGGGAAACTATACATTATATGAAAGGAAAATGTAACTAGGGGTTCAAAAGTGCTGACTTTATATCCAGAACCGCCTCTATGTATGTCCAGTGTGGGAAGGAAGTGTATAGCGAGGGAAGGTAAGTCGCGGGCCCGCAGCCTCCGTGGTCCAGCACACGTGGAGGCTGGGATCTCGTAGCCGCCGGGCCGGTTACGCAATGGGTGGCCAGTTGCGCCCACCCGGGACCCACCTGTCCCCCTCCTCGTCCACCCCGGGCGACCTTGCCTGCACCACCCCCACCCTTCTCTCGCATTCCAGTAGCGATCCAGGCTCCATCTCCCGTACACAGCATATAGGCGCTTACGAAAACCTTACTCGACCAAGTAGACATTACTCTGAAGCCGGTCGGAAGCATTGTGCGAATACAATCTAACGGTGTCCGGAATCTCTAAATGTTCAACTCGATCTCTTCGACCGTGTCTACTCGGATCTACCCTGCTGAAATGTGAAATCAATTTTTAAAAATTTTCACGCTTATATTGCAGTACCTACAGAGTTATATGGACACTTGCTCTCTTATTTCAACGCATGGTAACTGGTATGAGCACTGTCCTTGTTTCGGCGCGCGCTGTTGCCAAAAATCTCACACTCAAACTTTGATCTCACAATTTTCGCATATTGTACATCATCGGAACGCGCATCGCATGATATATTTGTTTCATTTGTACCATTCTAATGGGTTAAAAAAAATTCGAAAACAAAAACTCTGTGCTTCTACTATGTCCATGCTTAATTAACTATATCACAAGATAACTTAAGAATTAATGGCAACATCGTATTCAAATTCTTACGGTGCGAAATTTAGCCTACATGTATATGAACGCCTACGAAAAAAAAAACAGAAGACTAAACATTTTCTTTCTTAATTGTATACAAATTGTTTTCTAACTTTTGTGTGTGCTTGTTTATAGAATGAAACTTTAGAAAGTTGGTCAGTGAGAAACGTTTTTATTATTGAAGTTAGATGGGGTAAGAGCGAGAAAGTTGTTCATTATGAGCTGAATTTATTTTTGAAACCAACACCACTACAATAGCTTTAACAGTTCTCTTGTTTATAACATGAAATGCGTTGCGTATTAAGTCAACGCGCTCGCCCTGCAAGCCAGGACAGTTGACGGGCGCTCGAAGTTCCGTTATCTGTACTGACTGTGAGGTTCTGTCAGGATAGGGCAGTAACTAACATAGAGAGTCTTCCTTTAGTCAGCTGATTTTTTCGTCCCGTATCTTAAAATAATTCAGGAGTGCTCCTGTGTCTCCCGGCCACGTGATTTGTTGTGTCCCGTGACGAATTTCGGAGCAAACATTTTGTTGTTGTGTGTGTATTTTTGTTAACGGTTATTTGTAAGGAAGATAAAACGCCCAAAATAGACACAATATACATAGACTACGAGGGAGAGAGCGAAATATTGTGTTTAACATATTCTAGTATTTTTTCATACGTAGGCCTACTATTAACGCAATGAAGGAAGCTTTTAAAGTAGCCATATGTTACAATAGAACCATTTATGGGAAGAAACGATAACGACATGGTACCTTAAGCTAACCTGCAAAGTTGAAACAAAAAATGATAGGAAAAAATATTCCCTAATTAAATATAAGGCCATTATCTATAATTTCTTCTGCTTGTGCGATATTTTTTTTTAAATTGGAAATAAATTAATATTATATTTATTTAACAAATTGTATAAATTTGATTGTTTGGATCAATTAAATATTAAAATAAACAATATACAAATTTATAGAACATGTAATACGAAATGTCTGGGTGTTTACACAGATCGTAAGTTAAATTCGGTAGAGCAGATCAATATGAGAACCAAAAATTAGGCATCAGGATGTTTCGTTCTTAGATATTTTAAGACGTCAGTACTGGAACACAAATTTGATATCTGCCCTCGTTTAGGCTTTGAAAAATAAATATCACTAAAATAGTGGGAATAAGAAATCGTATTTAGTTGACACCGCGGCCAAACGTGTACACTCTTTTGTTTAGTAAAATTCCTCCCACTGTAAATTGAATTTTTGCAAAAAATAATCATGCAGAAACATCCCGATTTTACGGGTTTCTAAACGAATTTTGTTTTCCATAGTCGATTTAATAAACGTCAACATAACTCCATCCACATTCTCGTCTCAGACAGACGCTATTCGTATGGACGAAGCCGCATGTTTTGTATGAAGTAGCTGTAATAATAACAAGGTATGTGATGATAAATTATTTATTTATGAATTGTCTATTAACCTAACAGATTCATATCAGTGGAGTGTGAACTGTTTCTTATTTTTAAGCACTGTGATATAAAACTGTGATTGAGATACATATGTCGAAGAGTATCCTTATGCTAATTTCAATACATCAATTCAATAAAATGTAAAATATAATATTCAAGCTGTACTCAAAATCATGAAGTAGGACATCTGCCGAACTTCGTAACGTGGCTGCGAGCTGGCAACAGCGCCCACCTTGAGTCCTATACTGCAGTCTAAGGTTGGGATGCTCGATTGACCGTACCATATAACCATTATCTAGTCATACAAGTCGCAGTGTAAGACATTGTTTCAAGAATACGCTGGCAGAAAATACTCTCGGAAAAAATTTTATGTTTTTTACCTAGTACTTTTATAAAACATAAATGTATTAATTTAATAAAAACCCAAGTAAAAGTATTTAGCAAACATGTACATTAAGAGTGCGTGGTAGATAAATAAACGCTGAAAAAATCAATTAATTTCTACGCTTTTTTCGAAGCCAATATGGATAAAATACTCAATGACAATCCTAGATAATGGTATATGCCAACTTCATGAGTTAAAATTTACCCAAATTTACTAATTCGTTACGCGTGATCTCTTGCGCCGCAGTTAAATACACGAGGTTCCGGCGTCAGAGATTGTGCCTCAGAAGTTCGTATCACTGGAAACAGTTTTGTTTAAAACGTTGGCGTAAACTATTGTCTAGGATTGCTGTTGTTTAATTTTCGCAAATTGGCTTCAAGAAAACTACAGTTATAGATTAATGCTTTTAACGTTGAAGTATGTACCACGCTCTCTTAGAGTTTGATAACGAAACCACGTATATCTCATTACAGTTTAAAACCGTCAACATTAGCATGTGTGTCACTTCGCTTCGCAAGTGTCTTTTGAGAGGTAATGGAACGTAAACAAGACTTGAAAGAGGGCCAAATCATATGGGGGCGTATGAATACGTCAAGCTCTATTTTCGCGAACGAACACTTGTGCACAGCCACAGAATTGACAGAAAAAGTACCATCTTATCCTTGATGCAGTATATTCTTGGGGTATGAAGCAGTTGGGATGCTAGGGGCCGCTGGTCCAGAAGGAGGAGGGGGAGGGAGTGTCGCCAGTGTTTACGCCGCGCGGACTGACTGTAGTTGTAAGTGCCGTAAATAGCCCGCGGCGCGTGCTGGGGGAGAACTCACGCACGTGCGCGCGACTTGTGTTGGCCCGCGTGTCTTCCCCCCCCCCCCTTCCTCTCTCCATAGCATCCCGCCCTTCACTTCCGGCGGCGCCTCCGCCCCAGCCATCCCTTCTCATGCCAACTGACTATTTTGTTTATTATTAACGTCTGTTCTTCTTCTTTTTTTTTTTTTTTGTAACATACGTACGACATACGTCAGTGCTGAATACATGAACGAAAAATTTCAGGGTTTCCGAAGCAAAGAAGGCATAATAAAGCATCACATGGGACTGACTTTGCCAACTTTTCAAGAGAATATTTTGTGCAGTGACGTGTTTCTGGGGCACAGTCTTTGGCGACGAAGAAACCGTTTAATATTGGTATTTTCACTTTTTTTCGTGTTTGTTTCCATACACCTGACGCCAGGAAATTTTACATCTTGTATATATATAGTCCACGCTTTCTTAAGAACGCTGCCTGCCGGAGAACCATGGCGTGGGCAAGGATAGGGATTTTCGTGTTAAATTGTTTTCGCTATTGGCCGTAACCCATTTGCTGCATTGAAAAGAGGAGTATCTTGCTACACGAGTAAAAATGCAAGGAAACATTTGTAAGATGTTTCAATTTGTTTTATGATGATAAAATATTTTTGCTAGTTGTGAGTATATCAAGAAAGAAAACTATCCTTGTTGTCTCCAAAGCTCTGAAGTAGGCCAGGACAACCGTCTGTCTAGGTAGCCAGCCCCTTGCTGTGCACAGCGCAAGGAAAAGCTTTCTTCCAACACACGTTCAGCTTACCAGAATGTTACTGGCTTTAGTTTGTACTTGGAGCTGTTACCCTATTTGACTGAGCCAATAAGAATCCCGACATTGTAATATTTGGTGTCAGGTATTGGCCTGCAGACAGCTGTGTTTGTGTCAGTGTTTACAGGCTATGTTGGCACAAAATATTTTCCAGATATACCGTCATCTCTAATCATTGTTTGTATCTGAATTTTTCTGTTGCAATAAACCAGATTTTTAGATTTTTGCCCCTTAAATATCGCATATTTTGTGGTCAAAATAAGCCAAAATGAAGCAAAATTAATTTTTTACTAGCAAAAGGTACACTATATTATAAAACGCTCTGGCAAATTTGTGTATCCATTTTTTTTAAAAAGCATTTGGTTAAAAATAGTCTAGTTATTTGCAATTGTTTGTAATAAATGAAGATCATGGCCTTAAGGGCACCGCCTACCCGCGTGTTAGACACTAAAAGCGACGGAGCAGTAAGGTTGACCTTGAAGCGCGCATCAAATGCCGCGTCGCCTCAACGAGCCAAGCGCTGAACTAGCGTGCAAGCTTCCCTCCGAACTGTTTTTACTATGGGACACTAAGCGGTGACCATATAATTTTATTGGTGGAAAGTCTGCTACTAAGTTCAGTGCAGGTCGCAATCTGAGTTTCACATACATCCGGTTAGTACATTTTGAAATACGGAAGTCTGGAAAGGCCGTTTTTAGCCATGTTGGATGGCGTGAGCGTGGCTCGTGTTAACAATGAGGTTTCGACCTTGTTTGAAGTTTGTCTTCTTTTGGTACGTTGGCATAACGGGCACACGTCGAATATTTTCGTAGAAAAAACTGTTTACGAACACACTGCAACGCATTTGAGGCGTGGGGTAGGCGGCCGTCTTAAGAGCGCTGCATACAGCAATTTCCATCGTCAAATTTTTATTTCTGTGTTTGTACCAGATTTTTTTTCTTATTTCAGATTTAAATTGTGACTAAATTTTGCTCTTAGGAAATTTTTGTGTCTCTCAGTTTTTGCGTAATGGCTCGTAAACGTCAAAATTTGCATTTTACAGTTTTATGGATGCCACTTAAGTCAACTGATATACCAAACCGAAAAAATTCACGTTGTATAACAATAACTTGACACATATGCGAGGAAATAATATATATTTGTATTTTTTAAAAAATTGTCGAAATTTTTAAGTTTTCATTTTCAAATTAAGCATTTTTTTAAAAAATTAAATACAACAATTTTGTTTTTGTTTTTATGTTTGTCAAGTTATAGCCTATAACATTGTTATACACTGTGAATTGTTTCGGTTTGTTATATGCCAGTTGGTTTTAGTGGCGTATATAAAACCGTAAAGTGCAAGTTTTGAAGTTTGCGACACGTTACGCAAAAACTATGAAAGAGACACAAAATTCCTAAGAAGTAGATTTAATCACAATTTATGTCTAAAAGAAGAACAAAATATCTGGTACAAATACAGAAATAAAAAAAGACGTTGAAAACTTAAGTGAACCGTGCTCTTAAGTAATCACTTAGGATTTTGTGCTTTTAAGATTTTATCAATACTTATTGTGTAAATAATGTTAATCGATAAATTGTGTGTGTGAGGGGGGGGGGGGGGAAGAGAATAATTTTCGCAACTGTTGATGACCTTGCCGTTCTGTGTGTCTATTTTTTTTGTTCAAATACAATAAAACGTTCTTGATAAAATATTAGCTTCGCAGTAAATTTTTAATTTTATTACTGACAGTGTATCCTCATAAAAAATCGACGTTATTATTTTGCTTAGTTGCTAGTAGGAATTTAAAACTTCCGTCGGTCGTTGCTCTTTTTTCTTCCCAAATTAGTTTGCGCCTTAATCTAATTGGGAATCTATTAATTAAAAATTTAGTATGGTTGAGTTGGAACGCTGCTGGGCGTATAGCAAAGTTTGTTACCTCTTACCACGGTCGTAGAAGAACAGGTCTGGACACTCGCCTGGAAACTTGACGCCCTTGTTGTTTGGCTGCAGTTCACCAAGTTACCGAGAATATTGTGTTTTATTGGCGCTGTTGTTAGGGCGGTCGGACTAAACTCCACCCACTTCCTTTCCGCTAAGATAAACAACTTATCAAAACGTATTTTTTATCAATTTATGAAATACTTTCTTCGCTCACAAATTTAAGGAAAGGCTCCAGCAATCTTTATTTACTTTATAAATTTAACAATGAAAAAAAAGTGGACGGAGTTTTAGTCCGACCGCCCGGAAAACAGCGCCAAAAATTACGACATTCTCGGTAACTTGACGAACTGCAGCCAAACAACAAGGGGGTCAAGCAAAATACATTGTTAGATAGGCGAGTGTCCAGACCTGTTCTTCTACGACCGTGCCTCTTACCTACTAAGACTAAATATTGCCCTGAGCTATCAAATGTGTCCTATTATTAGAATTATGTTACTTTAGGGCGCCGCCTACCTGCGCGTCAGAGGCTCAGAAATGACGGAGACATAAGAACGACCTTAAAATGCACGTCAAATGCCGCATGTCTCAACGAGCCAAGCTCTGAAATAGCGTGCAAGGTTCCCGCCGAACGGTTTCTGCTATGTAGACACCTGAAAAATTCGAGGGTTCACCGACTGGTGGGCTAGGCTCCAAGAATCTCTGTGAATTCAAGCAGGCAACCGCTGTTCATTGGTTGCTCGCTGACACTGTTAAGTGGGCCTGTATTCAGTTGTATTGTTATTATTGGCTCGTAGACTTCAAGGCTGTGTAAAATAAGTCAACGGCTAATTGTGAAAGCGGCACGAACTTACAGTTGCTGGGATTCTAGCTTATGCCTGAAAGTAAACGCGAATTTTTCACGCCTCTAGCTATGGGACGTTAAACGGTGAACAATATAATATTACTGGTGGAAAGTCTGAAGCAAAGTTCAGTGCACACCGCAATCTAAATTTAATATACATCCTGTCATAACATTTTTAAGAGAGGCAGTCCGAAAGGCCGTTTTTAGCCATGTTGGAGGACTTGGAAAAAAGTGTTTTTAACGGGCGTAGTGTCATAAAAATGAGGTTCCCGACCTTGTCTGGAGTGTGTTTTTTTTTTCGTATGTTGGCACTATGGGTACACGTGGAATATTTTCGTAGAAAAAACCTGTTTTTACGAACACTGCAAGGCATTTGAAGCGTGGGTTAGGCGGCCGCCTTAAGGGCGCGGTCTACTGCAATTTTCATCACGATGTTTTTATTTTTATATTTGTACCGGTTATAATTCTCTTATTTTAGACACACAATGTGGCCAAATTTTTCTCTTATAAAGTTATTTTTTATTTAGCATAGTATTTTCGTAATGGCTCGTTAAAGACGAAATTTTGCATGTTTCCGTTTTAAAAACAACACTACAACCAACTCACTTACCAAATTGAAAAAAAAAAATTCACAATAAATAACGATGTTATAGGCTACAAATTCAACAAAATAAAATATTTTTGTATTTAAAAAATGTATTGAATTTTTCAAATTTGTATTTTAAGTTTCAGCATTTTTATTTAAATGCAAAAAATAATTTATTTTATGGACGTGACATTGTAGCCTGCGACGTCTTTGTCCACTGTGAATTTTTTTGTTTGGTTTGTCAGTTGGTTTTAGTGCAGTCTTTAAAACGGAAACATGTAAATTTTGCCTTTAACAAGCTATTACGAGAAAACTATGCGAGATAAAAATATTTCATAAGAGCCAAATTTAGTCACATTTTGTGTCTAAAATAATATAAACAATATCTGGTACAAACAAAAAATAAACAAATGGTGGTGAAAATTGCGGTACACTGCGCTC
Organism: Medauroidea extradentata; assembly: GCA_003012365.1. Taxonomy (NCBI): domain Eukaryota; kingdom Metazoa; phylum Arthropoda; class Insecta; order Phasmatodea; family Phasmatidae; genus Medauroidea; species Medauroidea extradentata. The sequence continues at coordinate 7,047 of PNEQ01079475.1, read as the reverse complement.
TTAAAGGCACGTTCTCTAGTTTCTACTTTTTTTGCGATAAATTATTTTTTAAAGCTTAAACGAGAGCGATATCAATCTGTTCGACAGTTTTGCTTAAAATGGGGTTTGACGTGGTAGCTATTTTTTTTTTTCAAAACAAAAAATTATATGGTTACGACTAAAAAGTCAGCTAACCAGAATTTCGTTGATTTCATAATTTTAGCTAAAACAATAGTATTTGTACCTAGATAAAATCAGTCGACGTGGAGAAGACGATTTTTAACAAAACTGCTTGACAGATGTTTGATATCTCCTCTCGTTTATGCGTAAAAAAATTAATTTCTCTAAATAATAATAAACAAAAGAGCATTGCCTTAATATCACAACACTGGTTCAGAAGTCTTCAATCAACCGTAGATAGTTTTGCAGTAGTAAAATGTATTTATTGCATTTTTTGAACAGAAATTTGCAGTAGTAGCTAAGAATGGTGCTTAGTAGAAATGCTGTAGTTTTGGGTTACTGTAGTAGAGCGTTTGATTATTGAAGAACGAATAAGATAGCCACATGTAACTTAATAACAGATCACGGGACTATGCCAGACTTACCATGCACACACATGCGTTATTTATCTCCCTTCGCTCGAGAATGTTCTAAACAGGCGGCTGGGTTCAAAAAATAAAAGCGTTGAGTGTCTACGAGCAGTATAAAGAAAATAAAGGAGATGTCCTTTTTTCCCCTTGTATTCTCTCTCTCACACACACACACACACACACACTCTCTCTCTCTCTCTCTCTCTCTCTCTCTCTCTATACATTCCTTCCTGGAAATTTCGTGGGCGGTAGAATATTTTTAAATCTCCGAATAACCAACCCAGGTCCACTTCCCAGATATGAAAAGTAAAGCAAAACAGAGAACATTTTTTTTTCGGTTTGATGTAAATTTGAGTGAGGTCTATTAGACCAATAAAAAGGGAGTTCTATAATTGAAACCTACTGTAGCCATTCGTTTAACGGGTATTTACAGGTATGTGTAATCTACCTATAAGGTGACGGTACTTATTGTGCGTAAACTATATTTACTTCACTGCTCATTCTGCTTTTAAGAAGATTATTATTGGCAGTGCCAAATTAGCAAGCATACTTTTTCTTCAGTTAGACGTGTTATTTGGTACTACATCTTCAACCAATTGTATAGTCAAGTTGTAGACATACTACAAACACGACAAATAATACTGAAGTGTCCTTGAAAGAGGGGGGGGGGGTGTTTACGCAAAATTTTAATTGTTTTAATAATTTTACATTTATACGAGATGTGGTTTGTTGTGTTCCGACTATTTTTTACAGTAATGGAAATTTTCTAGCGTTCATGCAAAACGGAGAAGAGGGGAGAAGCAGAACGTGGTACCGAAATAAATTAATAAAGAATAAATTTTGAGTTGTGCGTGCGGCCGCGATGGTTTCTGACAGAAATGTTTTACCTTGGAGAGGGTGAACCCAAAAAATGTTCTTTTTCAGAATTAAAAAAAACTGTCATTAATAATCCTTCACATCGTTTGGAACCATTCAGTACTTTTTGTTTCATAATTATCGCATTAAATAAGGAGGAAATTCCGCGAACGAAGTCACTGGTACCAGGTAGTGCGTATATAAAAATGGGTGACAAAATTTGAAGGTCTTTGCATAATGGTAAAGTGCTTTGGTAAGAAAATGTGCTGTATTGTGATGAAATATTTAAAAATGGTATAGGCAAATTAATTGTGTACTTGGAAAGTTATCAATTTCCAACTAGTAGACATTCTTCTTCTTGTGATGACATGTTCGTCTATTAGAATAGTTCATGTACTTCAGAATGGCCCTGAGGTGTGCACTTGTGCATAATGGACTGTCAAATATTATTATTACTACGACGTATAGTTAAGCTACTAGAGATATCCGCCTTTAAAAACTGACGTCTCAAGTGGTTTAAACGGAAAATAATGAAATACAAGGTAAGTGGGCTTCACGTCTATTATGTCGACAGAGAGATTGTTAGGTACGACGAGGAGATAATACTGGGAGAAGAATTGGCCATGGTTTGTATTTAGGAACCGTCCCGGTAATTACCGGCGTAATTTAGAATAACCGTGGAAAACAATATCCATGATGGTCGGAACCTAGAATATAACCCGGGGCCTCCCGAATGCTAGTCCAACGTATTTCCGTCGCCACTTATAACACCAGGGCCGTAGCAAGGATTTTTGTAAGGAGGATAGGGGATATGTTTTGCTGCAAAATACGATATGCATATTCCTACATAAACACAGCCAGAGTAATCATTAATGTTTACTTGGTATTGTTGTAGTTATGTCTCAGAGCATCAGTGCAGTGGAAACTCTGATGGTTTCAGGATTTCTTGACTGTAATGCTATATCCCCCCCTCCTGTGTCTGGCACACACGTAAAGTAAAGTTTCGTCATTTGCATTTTTTTCCCCTTTACGAATAATTTTGTGTCATAGTTGTTACAACAGGCAAGTGTCCAACACATACAGCATGTAATTTTGACATGTCAAGCGAGAGTTGAGTAATATTCGATACAAATGCGAATCATCGATTTTTTTTTACGGTCGATGAACGTTACACTGAAAGAAAAGTATTGTTGCAGTTACCATACTTCTGTTAAAATACGGACAACATTCCAACTTGATTGTCGGTACTATCTGGGTTGTTCCTGTAACAATCTGTTCTGTAGAAGTAACAATGTGTTCTGTTAAATAAAGATGCTCTTTTCTCATTCGACATAACATATTGTTTGTACAGAACAGATTGTTGTAGGGACAGTCCAGCAGATTGTCCTGACAACCAAACTAGGCTGTTGTCCCTATTTCTACAGAAGTATGGTAACTACAACAATACTTTTCTTTCTGTGCAATTCAATGGATTTGCACTCTGTTCCGTTTCTAATATGGATGCTTCAGGCGTGTATGGGTGCTTCACGATAAAGCGAGTACTTTATGAAGACCATCTTGTCTAGAATATAAATTTAAAAACAAGGTCTTGTTCCCGAGTTATTTTTTTTTCAGATTGGTGCCAATCACTCAAATATTTTTTAACCAAAAGTTTTGAAAAAAATTTGAATCAATGTGCAATCACACGATGCACAATACTGTGGACGCGTTTTTTTAAATAATGTACCATTCGCCAGCAAAAAAAATAATTTCCTTCATTTTTGCTTATTTTCACGACGAAAAACGTGGTACTATGGGTAATGAAATCTAAAAAACCGTTCAGTATAATTCTACAAAAAATTCAGCTACAAATTATAACATATAAGTGTCAAAACTGTGCAGCGAAAAGGTAGCAAAAAAAAATTCGAAATCACTGCAAAACTCCGTAACAAGGCTTTAAATTCTCGGTACGGTACAGTTAGGTGTGTTTTCCTGGTTGAATCGGTAATAGGCTCGTTATAAGTGTTTGCAGTGGCACCTTTGCATTTACAAGCATGCGCGAAAATGATTGTCACCGAAATTTCCAGACTCGGGCGGGAGTTTCAAAATGTGTCTTTAAAATATTTGTTCATATTCTAATCTGATAATAGCGCCCTGCAACGTGAACTTCTTTACATTTACACGCTAAATTACAAACCCGGGTCTGCCTGTGCATTATACACAAACGGATGTTACCGAACAACAGCCTTCCATGTAAACGAACCTTGTAATCTACCTCGCTACTCAGGTAGCCAAAAGCTGTAAACAGCAGCTAACTATTTGCAGTGCGTTTACAAACACTACTACTACTACCACCGGAGACGCAAACATTGTCTGGCCCTGAAACGTGCTACTAATTCAACCGCCAAATACGTCTAATGTGTACACGTGGATTGTTATTTACCTTGCTTTGTTTATATAAAAAAAGTGACAGAAAACTATAAATGGACGCAGTTATGCAGCGGTAAACCAAGAAACATACTGCATGCTTTGAGATAGAAGAGTATTTTATTAGGTATTTTGTAGATTCGTTTGGGAAAACTACTATTATAAAGTTTATATGTTCTACCTGAAATATACTGTATTATATATGTGTGTATATGTATGTATATATATATATATATGTGTGTGTATATATGTATGTATATGTGTATATATGTATGTATATGTGTATATATGTATGTATATGTGTGTATATATGTGTATACAAATTTGTATATGTATATATATATGTATGTGTATATGTGTATATGTATATATATTTTTGTGTATACAGTATATGTGTATATTTATATGTATATTATGTGTATATGTGTATATTTATATATATTATGTTTATATATGTATATATTGTGTATATATGTATATATTATGTGTATACATGTATATAACGTTTTATAGGTATTTTTGTGAAATTTTTTTTCAATATTACCAAATTAGCCTGTTGGTCTACCATTACATAACTCCCATATAACGGCTTCGTTGCCGCAGGAATGATGTAGAGGATATGTGACGGCCGGGAAAAGGCAGTTTTGAGACTGATGACGTCACTGTCCTGTACTGGCAACAGTGGGGCCTTCAGCTGGCTACACTAATGCACGTTCGAATGACAAGGACGCGCAGTAATTACCAAGCAGAAGGTTGTTAGTTAACACTAGTGCTGTCGACCCTGGGAGTATAGTCCGAGCGCTGACCTCAGACTCACGTCTGCCAACTAGCTGTGTACGGGTAGGAGTTATCATTGTATGATCATAGCCACGCTAGAGCTGCACACATTCGGCAGCCATGTTACATCGCGTTTATGTTTGCGAGCTTACACGCCTAAACCGAATAAATTCGATTAGCTTCCTAACCTCATCAAATTCTGTACCGGAACTGTACCATATTATCAGATCTATACTCAACATTCTTTATTTTTTTAAATTTAGTTAATACATTTAACTGCAATACTACTGTGCTTATAAAACAAACAACGAATATAAAAACTTTACTGTAAACGATTATTTAATTTAACGAGTGTACAGTGTCTCCCCAAAAAGCAGCTATATTTGTTACAGAGCTCGTTACTCGAAGCAGCCAACAAGAGAGCAGAAGAAAGTGCCGGAAACTATAAATTAAACTAGTTTAGTTAGAAAGAGAAGAGAATGCGGTCTGAACTAGTTCGGAGCTCGTGTAACCGTTCCATGTTGATTAGAGAGATTTTGGTCAGCGAGGTCTTCAATGCTTGTGAGGGGTGGCATGGGGTGAGTATGGAGCAGCACCTTTTGAAAGTGCTGAGGAAACAGGATATCCCTGAGAAAACCCGCCTACCATACGATTCCCACGCGCGAAAATCCGGAGACCGACCCCGCCGGTAATCGAACCAGGATTGCCGTGGTGGAAGGCGAGTGCTCTAGCCACTATGCCAACTGCTGCCCCCCCCCCTTTATATATATATATATATATATATATATATATATATATATATATGTATATATATAAATGGTTACTTGAGCCTTTGTGAGGGGTTCAAAACATGGCGCGTATTCTGAGTTTGTCTTTAGGCATCGAAACATCTCGACATCGAGTTGCTTCGATCGTCCTGTTAACGACAGGAAGTCTCGTGCGAGAAAAAAGCGTATTCTGAGTGTTGTATCGTTACGGCGCGACGGTCTTTCGGGCAAGTTCGGGATTTTCGATCGCCTTCCTAGTACGGCAACGTAACATAAACATCACTGTTCTCATACAACTTTTTTTTTTTCGATAAAGTGTATATTTTTCAAAGAAATTGTGTGCCGTATTGAAAAAAGAGACGTATGGTAGAAACACTTGTTCATAATTTGCTATATTGGCCTACTATTTAGTACACGTTTGCATTCTGCAGCGTCAGCTATTTCATCGTCGATATGGCTGTTCGATGGTAATGGAGGACAAAGGAGTTGCTGCCCTTCACTTGAATTTGCGTTTGTGTACAATTTAGTGTATTTGGGAAAAGCAGCTTACCAAATACAATTAATGATACTTGTGGGAACGATATTACAACCACAAGAAATGAAATATCTAAATTAAATAAAAGTTATGATATTTTGTATAATGTTGCTGCTTTAGCGGATTGTACAATGTAGCTGAGTGGTTAAGGAGGCGGTTCATCTCAGTTTTCAAAGTTTTTTTTATTATTTTTATATTTGTACCAGATTTTTTTTTCTTATTTTAGACATAAATTGTAACTAAACCTTCCTCTTAGGAAATGTTTGTATCTCGTATATTTTTTTGCATAATGAGTCGTAAACGTCAAAATTTGCACTTTACGGTTTATTTATTTATTTATTTATTTATTTATTTATTTATTTAGACACGTACAAAATTCAGCACTAGGCCGGTTTACAATTTGCCGTGTGTTATACATACACTACAATTTTTCTAATTAGTATTGTTTCGAAAAAAAACACAAAGTACATCTACGTTTCTTACAGAGAAAAATTAGTAATTGTCAAATTACTAAACATGGAGAAAATAAAATTTAAAACAAAAGTATGTATGGTAAGACAAGTGTTCTTACACATATAACAGCACTAATAACATACAATTATACAATACAATTGTCAACTATTTAATATCTGCTGTACTAATGTAAATAATATTTTATATATTGGGAATAAGCGACAGTGAAAAAAAACTGGGATAGTTTACAAATCGAGCATAATTAATACCGTAATTGCAGCTGGCTATTAACTTTTTTGCTGTTTGTGCAGCATAGATCGATACTGTGTTTTAAATACAGCAGCTGATATGCACTGCTGGAGATTGTCTGGAATGTCATTCCAAAGCCGGCAAGCTTGGTAACTAAATGATTTTTCATACATTTTTCGTCGGTGCTTGGGAATTTGAAGGTTATTTTTGTGTCTGGTGTTATATCTGTGTGTTAACGATTGTTCATTGATTTTGGTGTACAAATAAGTCGGTAGCTTGTTACGTTTAATATTTTTTAGTTGTGTAACGAAGTGAAATTTGCATCTATTGTACATATTGAGCCAATTTGTCCTTGATAAAGGTTCGCTGATGTGATTATTTTTCTTTATACAATAAATATATCTTACACATGCGTTTTGGAGCTTTTGAATTCTGT
>PNEQ01079474.1:0-26028 GCA_003012365.1 Medauroidea extradentata | reverse complement strand
TGTGACGTTTCTCATTTGACTGTACCAATCACAATAAGATTACTGTAACACCACACGTCTGTGATTTGCGTGTAAAACCCCACGACACATAATGTCAAAACATCCAATCTCTGACCGTGAAGCAAGTCTGCAGACGTGCACACAAGTCACTGACACAAAGTGAGGCAAATTTCTTTTCGCGAAAAGTTCATGTCTCTAATTATTGTGACTCCTTACGTCTGTAATTTGCCAAGGCAAGTGAGAGTAAAATTATCCAATTACAGGCGATGTAGCAGACCTGTAGACGTGCACATGACGCATCGAAACCAAATGTTGCAAAAATCTTTTCACCATAAAATCGTGGCTCTAGTCATGTGCACTGGTGCAGTTCTGCTAGATAGTCTGTGATTGGATGATTTTACTGTCACTTGCCCTGGCAAATCACACACGTACTTAGTCACAATAGCCTTATTCTGATTGGTGCAGTCAAATGAGAAACGTGTCTGAACAAAGACACGCTGCCAATAACCATGAAGCAGAACTGCCGATGTGCACGAGAGACACTGAAACAAAGTGGGGCAAAAATCTTTTCGCGACTAAATCGTGGCCCTAGTTATAAGTAGGGACGTGAAAAATTTGCGTTTTCTTTTAGGCTCAAGCTAGATTTTTAACAACTATAACTTTCTTTCGATTTCGCAATTGGCATTTTAATTATTTGACACCACATGGAATTCGCTGAACCATTAATACAATTGAACTAGTTGGGGCACTTACAACTATGTCAGCGAGCAGCCAATGAGTAGCTGTTGTTTTCTTGAATACACATATATTCTTGGAGGCTAGCCTACAGGTTAGTGAACCCGCGAATTTTCCCTGTCTCTAGTTATAAGCTAATGCACACTCGATTGTGGCCAATGTGTGTATAGGACTTAAGTCTAGGCTACTGCCAGGTGAAGCCACGAAATCGACTCACCTTGACTCATAATAACACGTTAATCAGTGGCGAAGCGTGGACGTGTTCCAAGGCAAGCAGTATGAGACCCGACTATACACTTTGAGCAGCTGACAGTTGTGTTGCTGAGACCCAGGTGTATTACTATGAATAAGTCCCTCGTCTCTTACATGCTATTGGCTGAGGAATGTACCTTCTCCTACCAGTCAAATGGTACCACAGGCAACTGAGAGTTATGTATAGCCACTGATAATTACCGCCTGCCCTAGAACACTTCACGCTTCGCCACAGGCGTTAATTGGAAATGAATTTCTGAAGGGCGAATCTGATAGGTGTGTGCTGTGCCGAATTCAAACGGCAGAAAGATCTTTTTTTTTATGATTTAACTATCACACCGCAGAGTAAGCGCAAAATCAAGTGTGCCTCACGCTGGAACCACAATAGTGAGATGGACACGACGAGAATAATAAAACTTCCCAGCCAATATCAACGTCTAGGAATCGGTGACGTCTGCGAGACAAAAGTGCCGGAAGTGACACAATTTCCTATTATAAAAGTTTTCTATTTTATTCGTGACGTGGACGCGACAAAAACTTCAAAATGAATTTAAGTCGTTGTACCTAAATGTTGGTAAAACTAGTGAGTTGGTAGAAAACAGTATTTATTTATTTTACCGGAGATTTCTGTTTGTTATTATAACAGTTTAAATAAAATGTTAAGGCCGTTTCCTAATAAAAGTGTGTCTTGAAAGAGCCTGGCACCCTCGCATCCTTCAAAAGTGTACCATGAAGGATGCGGCCATTTTTATTCGAGTCTGAATTCTACCGAGGATCCAGGATGCACCCTTCCACACATACTTGGCTCAAGAATGCGTGGCACGCACTCTTGCGCCCTTGCGATTGTCATATTTATGGTCAGGAAATTTCGGAAAAATATTGTTGCAGCACTTTGTTTTAGTGCCTTACGTGCGCACCTGCATCTCTGCTATGTGGTCAGTGATTGGATGCCTTAACACCCAGCGTCTGGAGGTTAAACACGCAAATCACAGACGTGTTGTGTGGCAGTTATCCGTGTACTGATTGGCACAGTCAAATGAATAACAACTCTTCACAAAAACACTCTGTCAATAGCCACGAAGTTGAGCTGCAGGTGTGCACGTAAGGTACTGAAACAAAGTGGGGCAAACATATTTTCGCCAAAAATTCCTGTCCCTAGTAAAATGATTGAATTGAGATTTCAGACGGTATGTTTATACACAAATGCGCCCTTAACCACGAAGGTTACATTGCTGTGAAGGATGCGAGGATTCAGGGTTCCGAGGATTAATTCTATGAATTCGGAAACGGCAGCAATAGATGATTACAATATTTCAGTTTTGTATTTATTTGTAAAATAGGTCTACGGTATTTTAAATACCCATTTACGCGACGAAGCCATAAAATAATTTTCAATATTGTACTCAAAAGTTGGTAAAACTGGTGAGTTGTTAGTAAATTGAATTTATTTATTTTGCAGGGAATTTTTGTTTGTGTTGTCTAAAATGTTCCAAATAGTTAAAGGAACTATGATTACTGTGTGTGTTATATAAATTATGGTGAAATAAATAACAATTATACCTTTACAATTTTCTGCGTGTAATAAGTGACTCTTTACTAGTTCACAAAAACAATGAAAATAATTGGCAGATTAAAAAATATAGTAAATACTCTGCCAGTCCGCTAACATGGCAATTTTCTCTTAGTCAAATTGAAAATATTTCCCTTCTGCAAATACTATTTCAGATTATAAAGGTGATTTGATGTTCGTTATAATAAGAAATAAAAAAATTTGTGCGTACAACAATGCACAAGTAAATGTCCAGTTTTTAATTATTTTAACACAAGAAAGTACGACCCAGAAAACTTGTACAGCGAAAATGTTTCATAGTTTATATGTATAGAGTGAAAACGAAATACTATTCCACAACACCGAATAATTATCAGCAGACGATTATGTTCCGTGCAATACAAGAACTAGCCAATACTACAGTCTTCTGAAATATTTGCACGGACGTGCCACTCACGACCAGTGTTGCCAACTTTCAGCATATCTCAATTAGAATCTTATTATATTAGCTAGTTCGTTCTTCGTGCTCACATTCAGTGTCTCCAACGTGCTGTGGTTAGACTACACAAACTTTCAGAATTTTATCGAAATGTACAAAGGTATTTACATTATTTTGTAATTTCTAGTTAGCTGCATCCTTAAAATACAAGAAAAATTAAATCACATTGAACTTGCTACTGTAGACTATGTTTGGTAATTATTTTACACATCTATGAAGGTTATTTACGTGTTGCGTTAGGCACAGAAACAAGTTCATACAGAGAAATTTATTTAAGCAGTGTCTTGTATGGTTGCTTACAGAAAAAAATTAGCCTGTTTTTGTGAAATTATGATTTTCGATTTCAGCTCCATAGGTTCATATTTTCTTACAACCAACAGAGATTTTCCATACGCCAGAGGAGTTAATGGATTGATTGGTAACTAAATGAAAATCAAGCAAACAGCATGTGTTGTATCGAAGGGGTTTTCATTGCAGCTGTACTACAGTTTGTTGTTACGTATTTCACGTAAATAAAATGAGACATACTTCTTCAGTGTTTTTATTTAATTAAAAAAAATATCTAAACGCCACTGTAGGCTACATATATTCTTGTGTTATAAACTTTGGCCAATATTTCAGCATACTTGTGTTCCGATGTGAAAATGAAGACAAACATTCTTTAACGTACACACACACACACACACACACACACACACACACACACACTGGATATCCAAAGGTATTAAAATGTTTGCTCTGGTGCAGTATATAGCTTGTTTATTTGGTTTTATTGCATCGGTATGATCTTTTTTTCCGTACATAATGATGCAGAGGTATTGGACAAGTCGTATAAATTATATAATATAAAGTTATACATTTATGATCAATGATATTATTTAACTATCTTTATTCCTTGCTAGAATTAATGTTCGGTCACCCTTGGTTGAACCATGTCTTCATTAATCTGAGACAAAAAATAAAAGCGGGAGAGATGCGCAGTTTAAAGTTTCGGGGTCCCTTTCCAAATCTGGCGCACGTAACAGATTATGTATTGGCCGAGTTAATATATTTGTTTAAATAATGCTATAGGCAGTTCGGAATAAAGTGAGCACTCGAAAAAGCCCTGCTAAAGATCTATTTCCAGCCAATTCGTATATTTCCGCGTGTAACAGCTAACGACGTGAAAAGTCTAACCTCCTGGGACACGTCACTTTATGTTTGCGCGTGTAAGATAAATTGTTCAGTCGATATGTACATACATAGTTTGATAAAAAGAAGTTTATTAATTATATAAAATACAATTATATCGCTGTCAGTTTATTTTGTTTCAGCATTGTTGTATTTAAATACGAATAAACACGGAACTATGTTGTGTTATTTCGTTGCCAACCATACAAGCAGTAAGGTGACTATCGGTAATGTTGAATTATATGCAGTAACAGCTAGTGATATTTTTCAAAGGTTAAATATTTAGTGTTCACTTTATTCCGAACGGCCTATAGCACACTAACACTCATGCAAGACATTCATATTTGTCATATACTTAAAAATCGCAAAAAATTTCTATACTACTGAAAATTCAACAAGCATGTTTAGTGAGAACTTCCTGTAATTTGGTGCGAGCTTTAAAATATATTTGATTAAAATAATTTACTCCTGTGGTCTGTGAAACAAGGTTTCGAGTACATCCAAAAATATTCGGGATTCTCAAATTTAGAAAGTATAAATAATTTTATCTTTAATAATTTTAAATGAAGGATAGGAAAATATTTACCTACTTTCCTGCAGTCTTCTACAAACACAACTGTTGAAATTCAAAATGGACCAAGTGCCAAAACCCTACTTCCGAGGAAAATCACGAAAACGAAGAAAACACGTACACTCACATATTTAATCGGAATAATTTATATTATTAGTAAGAATAGATCATGCTGACATTGTTGGCTATCAAAACACCAAACATATACAGACATTCAAAATTAGACAAAACTGCGTCGGAATCAATTGTACACAGGCAGTGTTTCTTATTTCTTTTCGATTAGGTCATTGAACGTCATTAATCACAGCACTTATCCCCTCTTAAATATCACTAGCCATGACACTTATCCCCTTTCGAATATCATTACACATGAGCTGCCTTTGAATATAATTTTCCATGGCTCTTATTCCCTCTTGAATATAAACTAGACATGGTACTTATTACATTTTGATCGAAATCCTATAACAATAATGGCATTGCCTTACCTTTCTTATGAAGATCGTAGGGTATGGCACATAGACCATTTTACGGAATAATCGTGAAAATATGGATTCCGGCACTTAGTCCCTTTTGAATTTCAACTCTTCTATTTTGGAAATTTCCGTGTGTGACATTATGTTCTCATTCAGGTTCAAATAGCTTTCTTATTCAGGTCTGTTAAACAAATGAGGTTTCGTTTATTATCTACAGTATTTATAGTAACGTAAATGTGGTATGTTATTGTTTTTCGGAACAACTTTATCTGAGTGTGTAAAGAGATACGTACTTTTAATGCGCATAAATGGTAGCAAACCGTGTATATTGTTACAGAAATAGAAAACGAAATAATAAAACTAAGGTAGAACGAAACAATTGTTTCATTGTAAGCCTGCGCTTGCACATAGGATTGCTATAAATATATGACACAACTATCAAAACACATGTTTCGTATAAGAACCGCAGCAAAATGCACGCGAAATTTCAGTATTATTTACTGATATTTTTAATCACGTCAATCTCAGCAGGTAAGTGTTGATTTTTTATTATTACAATTTTAACTATATTAGAATGTCATTGGTACATTTTAAGCCTACTTTCCGGAGGAAAAAGTTGGCTTGTGAGATAAACTTCATGTGTGTGTTTATTGTGAAAACGTTCCAACCTCCTGACCGAATTTCATCACACTTTTGACTGGTATTACTTGGTTCATGCCGTATTCGTATTTCCAAGACGGCAGCCGTTTTTATTTTGGCATAATTTAGCTTAGCTTAGAAATATACTTCAGAATTCCACTAAATGAACTTGAAGCCCATGCAGACCTACTAATTAATAAGTTGACTGACGTATTTCGTCATGTGTTAATATTTTCGATCACACAAAATAATCAAGGAACCATATTTAAGAATTTCGCCATTAACGTTACACATTTGTATATAAATAGAGGTGACAGTTTATCGCGGGAAAACTTGACTGTTTGCTGAGTTTCAAAGTACGTTCATCTTACCAGAAGATTACTGAGATATTTTCGGCCCACAATTTCTTCTCTTAGTTCGCTTCTTTATCTCTTCTGCATTTGCTCTTCAAAGTTTCACTTATGTATCATTTATGTGTCACATGCAACAAGAGACAGACTACATTTATTAAGCATTCGCCACATTGAATAATTTTATTTTCCTATTTTTGAAATTTTGAAAATAAAAGTTTTAAGTCTGCGATTATAACATAACTAATGTTTACCTCGCGCTATATTACAGACGTTGCGATTTAGCTGCTAATATATATAATTACCCATGAATCAGCGTGACAATTTTTATATCCATATTTTTGAGACTGATTGGACTTAATTATACACTACCAGTTCAATTGCTATGTGTGTGTGTGTATGTATATATTTGTGTGTGTGTGTGTGTGTGTGTGTGTGTGCTGTAGGCGCATGGCAAATAGAGTTTGCGGTATTATCGCAGATTTAAGGTGGGACATCAGTCGTCATATTGGATAATTTAATTAGTCTATTTTTATTTAATTCTCAAATGAAAAGTGTAAATTTTGAGATTATAGCGTGAATTCTATGCATTTTGTGCTACAGTACAAACATCTTAAGTTGAACTTTTAACGTATGTTTAAGCCGCAGTCAGTCAAACAAATTGTTTTATATTCTTAATTTTGGGTGACTGATTGCGGCCTGGATATGCGTTAAAAGTTCAACTGCGGTACTTGTACTAAAGCGCAAGAAAAATAGAATTCACGCTATAATCTCACATTTTACACTTTTCTTCTCAAAATGTAAAAAAAGCGAAAAATAAAATAATCCAACATGGCCACTGATGTCCCACCTTAATACTTCTATCTTCAAAATTTAAAAAAATATTATACTAATAAATGTAAAGATGGCGACTGAAGTCGAGCCTTAACCACATTCTGGAGCACTACAATCTGATATAAAAACCCGTAAGTAAGAAACAGTATTTAAAATCATCCAATGAGCTTTATACTAAATGTTTCAGTGTCATGCAAGCCAATATACAGCCAGATGCTTACTCTCTACCAGGGTTGGCCAACATCTTTCCAACTTTCCGTCGTGAAGGGACAGACACCTCCTGACGACGACTATGAAGATTATGACGTATATGACTATCATTATGTCAATGATGATGATTACGGAATTTGGTTTTACTAAAGACTACTTACGTTTCTGACGTGTACAGACTATTCATGGCAAAGTGAGCATTTACGAAGCTGTTATTTATTATTCCCCATTCATGTAGTTAGTATCTATCCTCCACTTGTTGCGGGTAGTTTGCCATAAACTGAGAGTATTTTTGTAATTAAACTTTGAATAAGAATTAACTGGCCGTTACACTCCAAAAACGTTGCAACAACACTAATTATGTTGTGCGGTACTGGCAACAAAGCATTGTGGTGCCATTAAAATGGCTTGCAGTAATAAGTTATTTACAGGAACTGTTAGTACTTTATTCACTGTAAAGTTTTGTATTGAAAAATATATTTTTTTTAATAGAAGGAAATAAACTGTCAAAAAAGTGACATCAAAATGTATTTGAAGCATATATTTACTGTGAAGATTTAATTGCAGTGATGTCTATAGCTTCAAACGAATTGTTTTCATTGCTGTAAAAATACAATTTTACAGACTGCACATAATTAAACATTCAAGTAACTTCTTCAGCCATCGAACGTTGTCTGTGAATTTTCAAATATACTTTTATGTACATTTTAACCATTTATATACTAGAGTCTTGAATTACTAGCGAATGAAATGTACAATTTTTTTACACTTGATATAATGTTATAAAAAATTTATACCAACTACACTACCGACAGCACAATTAATAGGATGTTTATTATTCTGCTATAAAGATTTTTAGTTCGGTGCCATCTCTATACAAAATAATGTGTTATAGTGATACTGACTTATTTTAATATGAGATAAATACGTTTTTTTTATATTATGCCTACTGAACTCTCAGTAAATATTTAAAGAAGACTGCAATTTTTTTATTTATTAAATTTAAACATGCTGTGTTAGAGTTTTAGTTTACCAACTTTATTTCTAAGAATTCTCTACTTTAATGGAAACTGTTAACACGCTCTCTATCATGATATTTCTGGACACTTAAGGGTTCCTCTGATTGAGAATAAATAAATAAAAACGCACTAAACAGCAAGATAATGTGATGATGAATCTGATCCTGTCATCTTGATTTCTGTTTTTCATGATATTCGTAAATCACTCCAAATAAATATAGAAACAGTTCCTCGCATTAGGCCATGGCAGATACTTTCATTTTTTCCTGTCTGTGTGAGCCAATGTTCCCATCTCCAGTTACTTCACTGTCCAAAATTTTCAGCTCTACTTTTTACCTAGCTTCACACATTAACTTAAAACATTTTGCCACATTTAATTATAAAGTAGGCCAGAATTCATGTACTGAAGTTGGGGAGCTGATACGGTATGACCAGGGACCTGATAAAATTCGCGTTTAAATTTAAGCACAAGCTAGAATAAAATAACTCTATAACTTCGTATCTCTTCCGCAGTTGACAACATGTTCGGCATTTACTAGAGGGCGCTCAGTAAGTGATAAAGAAGCAACTCAATGCAGGCCCAAAGGTCTACTTGAGGGACACGCCCTCTGACGTCATACCGGAGGGGGAGAGTACTGTGGGAAACGAAGCTTGTTTACAAAAATACTGATTTGTTTGTTGGTGATGGCGGGAAACAAATATTTGATGCACTCATAGACTTGCACACAAGTGTCAAAAAGTATTAGTTTCAGTATTGGTTAAGAAACGCAAGTACGTAACATCAATATTTACCAGAATAAGCAGCAAATTCTAAACAAATAATCAATTTTCTTTGCTTACATCTCATCCTGCACATGTGAAACCAAACGCCTGTACGAAGGTTATGTTCTGTGGAGGTATCCATGGATGTAGGAACTGAATCCCACACCAGACTGAAGCTCCACCTCATTTCATGTCGTCCATTACATGGGATCACCCTGTCAGAGGACAACCGATGATCAGCTGCTGTGTTCTCGAGTACAAAGACTTTCATTAAGGCTACAGGAAAATGAACCCGCGTTTTCCCGATATCTAATTGTGGACAGAGATGGGCAAATGAATGAGTGAGTGAAGAGGTTTTGGTCAGCGCTTAACAGCGAGGTCTTCAGCGCTGGTGAGGGTGACATGATGTGAGAATGGAGCAGCACCGGAACGAATGGGCGGGGGAAACGGGAGATCCCCGAGAAAACCCGCCGAACACCGTCACGATTCTCACGGGACCGACCCCGCCGAGGATCGAACCCGGATCGCCTTAGTGGGAGGCGAGAGGTCTGACCCCTCGGCTACCGCGGCCCCCACGTGTAAATGAAGCATTATTATTTGGAGACAGGCTGGAATTCAGTTGCTTACACGTCGTGACTTTATTGGTTCAAAGACTTTGTACCTTTGTGTACCTGCATTACAGGATAGTAGGAATTTACGGTTCATCTTATATCACTGGTTGAAAAAGTACCTCAGGCGCATCATAGAAATTTTCGTCCAGCATCAGAAGTCAGGTAAGGACATAGTAACTTAAAGTAGAACATGCCTACAGATATTACTGTGAGAATTTGCAGTTATTCTTTCTTGGCAAGGCGAATAAACATGCGGTTTACATTGGCCGTGACTATAGGCGGGTGAATTCTGCGAATTCATCTAGCAGCAGAATAGATTTCTCACACACGCTTGCCATAATCGACTGTTCATTGGCTTCTAACTGTATATGCTGGTGGCACGAGATAACCCTTTAGATTATTACCTGATGTTATACTGGCTTGCAGAAGTCAAAGACGTGTCAAGACAAATGTCGTCCAATCACAGAAGTGATAGACAAGTACACGTTCTTGGCGTTCAACTTAACCTAAAATAAAGCCGAGAAATTCCGTGTATTTCTTCAGTTTTTTTTTTTTTTTTTTTTTTTTTTTTTTGAGATACCAAACAAATACCACAAAACTTTCTTCCGGTTTTGCTTAAAATTTTAGTGTAATTTTTTTCTACAAAATTCTACACAAAAAATGTAATGTTTCGGCTAATTATTTGACAAGCAAAATTTTGGTTAAGTAAACAATTTTCGTAAGCCGCGGTTACTTTGAACAAACAGGAATTACTTTAACCTTTTTAAAATAAATGTTTTTTTTTTTTGCCCTTTTCGATAGATTAAATTATAATTGGAACCGAGTGTTTGAGAGAATTCCTTTGACCCATAAAGTTTACGGTTATACCGTTCACTAAACGACGTAAATACCAAAATTTTGAGTGTCAAAGATATCCTCACAAGATAAATGTAACCGAAGTTTGCAGTACCTAAAAATGTGTGTATTTTCTCGAAAAAAAAATCATTTAACAGAGTATAAACAATTTTAAACAAAACTGGAAGACAATTTTGCGATATAGGCTATCTTTTAGGTACTAAAATAATTATTATCGCAAAAGCAGAAGATGTGAGAGATCATAGCTTCAATAGACGCATGCGGCGTTGGTAAATCGCAGGCGTATCGTAACACAAAATTATGTTAAGAGAGGAAAAGGGGCTTTACATCTTTTTTATTTATTTATTATTTTTTTTTTTTTAGAGTGAGGTTCATTGCGTTAAGCATTTATTTCCAGTAAAACTACAAAGAAAACTTATAAATAATTTAAACGAACTTGTTTACGCAGCGTGATTTCGTTAATATTAAATACAATTACTTTACAACTGTGCGAAATGCTACCCTACAATTTCGAAATTCAACTGGCAAAGACGGATCAAGACGTCTCGCAGGCCAGGGACTTACAAGACTCGACAACTTTGAATTTCGCCAAAATAATTTCGCACGAACTTGTTTCAATGACTTACCGTGCACACCTGCAGTTCCATTTAATGGTTATTGGTAGGATGTCTTAGTGCTGAGTAATTTTACTGGGCCAATCAGAAAGATATTATGGCGTCCACCACAAGTCTGTGTTTTACGGCTATTATAGATCTCCAAGACGGTGAGAGTAAAAAACGTCTGATCACTGGTCATAAATCAGAGCTGCAGGTGTGCACGTATGGCACTGGAATACGATGGTGATATATGCTTTCGGGAAAATCCAGGATTCTTATAACCATGGCACCATAAAGAAAACCAACCGGTGTTAGTTCTGGAGATCGGACATCCCAATGGATGGATCCAGCTCCATCAGCCCTGCGGCTCTGCAAATGCAGCTGGAAAGTGAGGTGGTGCCACAGCATGCCAAAGCAACGTAGTGAAATGAATGACAAGTGGCACTTCGCCCAGAAATGACGGTAATACCTCCTGCAGGTTCCTCTAAGGCGGTAAGGAAACAAACGCGGCTCCAACAAGTGATGCCTTACTTGCACATCTGGAATTCTTCTCCGTGATTATTGGCATCATGCCTTTGTGCAGAGGCGTTGCTTATTTGACTGCAACACCACAAGTCTGTGATTTACGGGTAGAACCTCAAGCCGCTGATAGTTAATAACGTCTAATCACTGACCATGAAACAAAACTGCAGGTGTGCACTTAAGGCATTGAAGAAGCCGGTGCAACAGTGGTTATACTTTTTTTTTTTTTTTTAGCCATTCCTTTGAAAAATTACTGGATGTATTTTTGCATGATTTATACCAGCTTCTATTCTAAGAGAAGTTATAATCTGTTAATGATTTTTTTTTTAATTTGTTGTTTTAATAGTGTTTGTGTGTTGTGTTGTTTGCAATGGAATGACTTTTTTTGGTGGAGTTTGCTTCTTATTTTCTTTTCGTTAGGGTTCCTTGTACATTTGGGGCTAGATGTCCGATTTTCGGCCGGGTGTTGTTGGTGGTTGTTATTCTCACGCTGTTGTGTGGTCTTCTTTCTGGGTGGTGGTTGAGTAGTTCGGTGTGGACGCGGTGATGTGCTGGTGTTTCCGTTATTGTGTTTCTTTCTTATTTTCTTGTTTTTGTCAGGGATGTTGTTTGGAGTGTCGTTGGTTAATGGGTTGTTGTCTTAAAGTAAATATAGGGTAGAGGGAGTATCCTCTATACAGCTGCGTACGAAATCGTGTGTTCAACATGTGTCACGTGACTTTAGTGAAATATGCGCGGGAAATTTGAAATAACGTTGAAAACCAAGATAATAATTGCTTAGTAATCACATCTATGTTGGGTTATTTTAGTCCCTTAAGAATGTATTAACTAAGGATAACATACTACCATATAATCGCACAGTATAATTACGTAAAAATTTCAGAACGACAAATGTAAACAATGTTTGCCACGTTACTGTTTTCCTTAACCCAGCTGTTTTTAGTAAAAAGTAAATATTAGTTACATACTTACTATAAGGTTTTGAACCGATATCTTGGTGACACCACATGACTAAATATATATTCTGGAAGGTACGCCATGAGTTTCAAACAACACGACTGCATTTTAACGACAAGGAAACACGAATAAACGACACCAAACTCTCGAGACCATGTTGGACACACATTTGTGACGTCATGTTCCCTCTACTATATATTACCTCTATGGTTGGCTGACTTCAGGGTTGCTGTTTGCATCTTCGGTGGCGTTGTTTGTAGTGATGTCATCTCCTGTGTTGTAATTCTCGCTGTTCTTATTGTCTTAGCTGATGTCTTCTGTGAAGTTGTCTGCTTCATTGGGTTCCATGGTGTTTTCTGTGTTGACTTCTTCTGCACCCTTGTTTGTTGTGTCTTTTCCTGTGTCATCATCCTCGGAGTTGTTGTCTGTGTTGATTTGTGTTGTATTTCCTTCATTATAGTGTCTTCTGTGGATTTTTTTTTTTACTGTCCCCTTTCTGAGCTGTTTATGGTGTCGGCATACTGGACAGTAGCGCTTAATGTGACAGTTGCTGAAACTGTACGGTTTTGTTCTTTTTTGTTAGTTGTTTTGTTGTATCGCGTGTATCTGGACGTCATGATAATGTTAAGGTACGGTGAATAACGTTTCTTCAGTCTTTCGCCACAGATCTGTGTTGATTTAGTTACCAGCCTTTTTAAAGATTTTATAACAAAACATTTAGTCCTCCAAAAGTTAATGTAACATATTATTGCTAAATTCGTAGTAAAGAGAAGCGAGCGCATCGTTGTATTCCTGCCTACTTCGTCGTAGTGTTTATACATAAAACATATTGAATAAAGTTTCATATTATCGGCTGAGATTGCAGACGGTTGTTGCGAGTATTTCAAATGTCTCGGGACGTCGAAGAAAATCCCGCGAAGGTTGTCAATTAGAATAGAAAAAATGACACACATAAAAATTATCTGATCATTTTGGAACACTAAGATTCTTATATGATTAACTAAATTTTTGACTCTAATACATAGTCATAATCAAAATTCTACAAATCTTTTCATTCTTTACCATTTGAGATTCACATGCAATGAGCACTCTACTCAGCTAATGAAATAATTATCTTGTGTCATTTGCAAATGCATCCTTTCATCTTAAGGAAATGTACAGGCCCTAATAATTATATTTAAGTTTAACGACCACAGTACTAATTTATTTTAAACAATAATATATTGCACAAATGCAATTCTCTCTGTACATGCTTAAGTTATAACACTTGTTCTATATAATCTGATGAGTGCTTGAATATTTACATTCCAAATATTCAGATACATTCAATGCACGTTGACTGATTTTTTAAAGCCAACTTTCAACAATTTATTTAAACATCTGAGTACAGCGAAGTATTAAAAGATTTTCAATGTCACAAAGTCATAAAATATATTACACTGCAAAAAAACTAAGAAGACACGTGTTCTTGGTTTGTGAGTACAGACATTCCGGGTGTTGGATTATAATACAATGAGTTATCATGGCGTGCAAATACCTATAACTCTAAAACGTATGTTTCGTAAAAACTCATCAACATTCCATTTTCAATTGCTAGTGTGGAAAGTCCAACAAGTCGGTCACCAACATAAAAGAAAAGAAAATCTGTTAAAGTGGCATGAAACTAAGTAAACGAAATAAATAAGAAGTCGTTATTATAACTGCACCAAGCGATGTCTTAAGGGCTCTTGACTGACAATTGTTATTGTTTTAAAAATTTTCTATTTGTACGAGGTAAGGTTTGTTTTGTAGACATACATTGTGATTATATTTTACTGTATTGAAAATTTTTTAGCTTTCATTTTTAGTTTTCATAGAAGTTGTAGGCTACAAGGTCTCCTATATGAAAACAAAAAAATCAGAAGTTAGTGCAGTTAAAACATTTTAAAATTTTAAATTAGAATTTTAAAAAAATCAAGAAATTTTTTAAAATACAAAAATATTTTATTTTTTGTTTTTATATAGGAGACGTACAACTTTGTTATTAAGTGTGAATTTTTTCAATTCTTTAAATCAATTGGTTTTCCTTTGAGGCATAAAACTGTTTTATGTAAATTTGGACGTTGACGTGCCTTAAAAAAACTGTGAAAGCTAAAAATTATTCATTGCAGTGAAAAATAGTCACAATATATGTCTACAAAACGAACCATATCTCGTACAAATATAAAGCTTATTAAAACGATAGAATTTTTCAAGCGCCCCCTTAAAGTGGGACAACACTGTCACGGTAAAGTGAATGGTTCGAACAGTCAAAAATTATTTTTTTTGGGACTGGCCGGGGATGGGTAAGGGAAGCTTTAGGATTGGAACAGTTCAGTGTCTAAGTTCTTAAGATTAACTTAAGGGGGTGATATATTGCCTTTCTACTATTCCCTACACAACAAAATTCTCCTCAATAAGGAATGACTTCCACAAAAACCAACTATGGGGTTGTATTTTGAGCAACTACCTACCTACTGAAGACGAACAATACACGTCTATTGCAAGTACAAATATGCTGACTGTATATTCAAAGAGAGAATTATAAAAATATGTCACTTTTAAGAAACACACTTCAGAAAATAGTTACAGGGAAAATCGTTTCAATGATTGTTGTCAAACAGCAGTTAACTTATGCTGCATTAATAACACAAATATGCCGTAAAAATGTTGTACTTTCACAAGTGAAATCATTGGAGACCCAGTTACTAAATAAAATCAATGACCTATTAAGGTTGTTCTTGTAAAAATACAAAATATATCTTTTTAAAACTACAACTTTGAAATTCTATCAAGATATGCTTTGTATTTTTAACAAGAACAACCTTTGCTGTTTTAAGAGGAACTTCTTTGGTAACTGTTTTTCCGAGGATTTATTTTGTAAAAGTACAAAAAAATTACAGTACACAATTAAGACTGTCTTAGTTTTGAATATCACAAGTATTATTCTTACGATACCAGCAAATTTATTTTGGTCTTAATTATTTATAATACATCAAAGTATTCGTTGCAAGTAGGATGTAAGTTCATAGTTGTAAAACAGTTTATTAAAATAACAGACATACATAACTAGGTAGCCTGCAGATATGTTACGACAGATTTCATATAATGACTGTGACCAAGAACAAAATTCAAAATACATAAAATATTACTTTATAGTGTTACCCGGTATAGCCATTTTATTAGAGTATGTAAGTAAAAATACATCTCAGGCTTTCGCGGCCGTTGTCTGCAATTTCTTGACTTGTGGTTGTGAGCCGCGTCTGAAGATTGTCTTGCGACGTTTCGGCTACCTGATGATGGCAGATGCAACGACAACCGAAACGTCGCAAGACAATATTCAGACGCGGCTCACACCCACAAGCCAAGAAAATGCAGTATGTAAGTAGCTGAAATACACTTGTTAAAACCATTATAGTTACCAGAAGTCAGGTTTTTCAAATGAAACCATGGTATGTTTTTAAATATATGTAATTTAAAATGCAACAGATAAGTCGAATTTGGCGATCCTTGTTAATATTGCAAGCACACAAACATAAGAAATAAATTAGCTTTAAACTCACAACCAAAATATAAAATAAATTAAAATACAAACTTGAGAAAATACATAAAAATATGCAGAACATGTTTGCATTACATGCACGCCCTGAAAAATACTTTAAATAAATTTGTGACGGATAAATGTGAGAATATCATACACAAAATCAAAAGAATAAAAAAAACTGTTCAAACTGCAAATAATTCCACAATACGTAGGTTACATGTCAAATATTCAATCATTTTAATATTTCACCAAAGTCTGCATAAAAAATAAAGCAGAGAAGCGGTCTTCATTGACATCGACGTGTTATTCCTTGAGCAGAGAGAATGGAGTACAACATCAGAACGTACATCACAACAATATTGTAGCATAATGTTTCTGTTAAGATTTCAATACGTCCGCTGTGAAGTAAGTGCAACAGCACGTCATCCCTGCAACATCCCAGCAACATTTCGTACATTTCCACCTAAAGAGAAGTACTCGAGTTAAACATTTTTTTACACTGGAGTCTGCAACACAACAAAAGGTTAGCCATACAAGCGAGACTGGTGAGCGGATAAATAATAATAATCAGCCTTTATGTGCTGAGCACTAACAAGCGTGGAGTGTTTTCAATGAACTATATTTTTCTATGAGACTACAAGCGGTCACCCTATATTTTTATTTGTGGATAGCAAGCTGCTAGTCAGTCAAATACTTCTCTTCTGCTGTTTTACAAATATAACTGGTATTTTCTAAACAGACGAAGTCAATTTTCAGTCATTTTGAGAGAAAAAACATGTTTATATAAGGCTTGCTAAATATATTTTTAATAAATAAAAATAGTTTGAAGTGTGTCGTCTTTTAGTACAGGATATGAAGATATTGAGAATCTTATTTTAAAAAGTTTTACACAAATAATGCCACGCTTGACACACTGCAACACTGTTCATGTAACTGCTCCACCATATAAGGTCCAGAAGAATAAAATAAATAAGGGAAACAATCATGCACGCATCAAATACCTCATTGCCACTACACACACGACACTGAAATAGTTTGCAGACTGTACGTTCTATTGTTTTTTTTATCTGTAAGTCATAACCAAAGCTCTAATTTAATTAAAAGTGACTCAACAGCACAGTTCAATACACGCATACATCATAGTTTCGACTTTATTCAGTCAGCAAATTTTGAGACACAGCAGTCAGAATATAAAAGTTTTGATTTTTCTGGAGGGTTGCAAAAGAATATGTATTGTACACCATGTATATATATATATATAAAGCAAAGGTACGAAATGTGCCCCTAGAATATTTGTATACGAAAAGAAAACACACTCTAAATGATGCGCCTTTTGAGAAATTCATGGTGTATCATACATATTCTTTTGAAACCCTTCAGAAAAATCAAAAAGTTTATACTCGGTCGCCGTGTCTCAAAATTTTCTAACCGAACAAAGACGAAACTATGTGTGTACCGAAATGTGCTGTTGAGTCACTTCTAATTTAGTTAGAGCCATATGCAATGCAGTCCGAGCAGGCAACTGTTTTTAATATGATTATAGTCTGTAAACTAAGTATTATAACGGGTATTTTCTGCAAAGAAGCAACTCTAAATTTACTCAAGATAAAAAAAAAATTAAATGAAATTGTCAAAAATAAAAAAAATAAAAATTCTAGTAGCACAAATAATTAGAGACATAGGAAATTTCGCGAAAAGATTTTTGCATCACTTTGTTTCAGTGCCTTACGTGCACACCTGCATCTCGGTTTTGTGGTCAGTGATTGGATGTTTTTACACCCAGCGTCTGGAGGTTAAACCCGCAAACCACAGACGAGATGCGTCACAGTTATCTTTGTACTTATTGGCACAGTCTAATGAATAATGACTCTGCACAAAAACACTCTGCCAATAGCCATGAAGTTGAGCTGCAGGTTCGCACATACGGCACTGAAACAAAATGGGGCAAAAATATTTTCGCCATAAATTCCTGTCCCTACAATTAATCATTTCATGTATTAAATTTGCGTTTACTTCGTTAATATAACTAAATTTGAATTTCAACCCAAAAAATTCATCTCACCTATGATAGTTCCTGAATCAATTCTGAGTTATTTGCGTAGTCCTAGGAGCTTTTAAAGAATGGAGTGAGAAGATCCAACGGCAATGGGAAGATGATTGTCGAATTCTTCTCTGCAGAAAAAGTGTTGAGAGTTTGCAAGTAACGGAGCTGAAACAAAACCATTAACTAAACTAATGCTGCAATACATGACTTGTGTTAAGTTATCTGTATACAATTGCTCTGGCACAGATGACAATGGGCACTGGTGGAGTAAGGACATACATAAAAAAAGCTAACGTCATTCAGTACAAGTTCATTTTTTTTTCAAGTTTCAGGTTATATGATAGTAACTTTACAGTAAAACAAATTGTGACGTCATCATCAACCAAATTAAGTACGTTACAGAGATCGACAACTAAAACTTAAAAAATGCAGTCATTCACGGTAAATGCAAACATTCTGCAAAATTTTACAATTAAATAATTAATTAAAAACCTTTGATGACAAGACTACAGTAGGTAATGTTTGATGGTTCTTAAAACATGAACACTAAAACATATCGAAGGTCTACGATGTATTACTATCTGAAACTGCCTTGTATGCAATGGTATCATACAATGTTTTTAAACATTTTTAAATACTACATAAATATCACTTATTTAACATTTTTATGCTGCCCGTAACGTAAGCATGCGGAGAGAGCAAGATTTCAGTTTCTTATTTAATTGACAACTACGCCCTCTTTTTGCTTAGTGGCAGAACTTTATGAATGTGGATTCTTATTTTGGAAATATTTTGGACACTACAGTTAAATTTCCTCCTCTGATAAAATTCCACAAGTGTTGCACATTCAACTCGCACATTATTCAAGTTTGTGGAAACTGGCAGGATTGTTCCTCGGAGGCATGTCAGGTGGCTTCAGCTGGCACTAGCCTCTTGCCATCCATGTTGTATATGCAGTAAGGGGACTGATCTCTCTCAGATTGGATTTATGGCTTTTCTTATAAATCAGGTCATTCACTTTTGGGAATCCACACGGCGTGGTTTCTGTTTCTTTTGTGGCCACTGTAGTCGTACCCATAACCACGGTCGTAGAAGAACAGGTCTGGACACTCGCCTATCTACCAATGTATTTTGCTTGACCCCCTTGTTGTTTGACTGTAGTTCGTCAAGTTACCGAGAATGTCGTACTTTTTGGCGCTGTTTTCCGGGTGGTCGGGCTCAAACTCCGTCCACTTTTTTCCATTGTTAAATTTATAAAGTAAATAAAGATTGCTGGAACCTTTTCTTAAATTTGTGAGCGAAGAAAGTATTTCATAAATTGATAAAAAATACGTTTTGATAAATTGTTTATCTTAGCGGAAAGGAAGTAGGCGGAGTTTGAGCAGACCGCCCTAATTCCAGCGCCAATAAAAGACAATATTCTCGGTAACTTGGTGAACTACAGCCAAACAACAAGGGGGTCAAATATCCAGGCGAGTGTCCAGACCTGTTCTTCTACGACCATGCCCTTTAGTAAACAAATTTTTCTTATAGCTGTTTTCCGTTACACGATAGTGAAGATGTTAAGGTTGCAACAATTTTAAAAATCGATTAAGTTTGAATCTATGCACTGTCGTGCCAAAATATTGATATATTGTATCAACTGAAACACAAATTATAGAGATAGAACGGAAACATCGAAGGTGGCAGAGGTTATTACCCCTTTATGATAGGACTATGTAGTCCTTCTTTACATCCTACGAGACTGTCGAATTCAATGAAAAATTTACCAAATTTATTTATTAAAACTTCACAACACACGCCTGGGGACTTATTCTAAGTTATTCGTTTCGTTTCATTTCGACAAAAATTTTCGTTACTTCTCGAATTTTCGTTACTTCTCGAGTGTTGGTATTCTAAGTGCTCGCGAGTGTTCGTTTGACGTCACTGCGTTCGTTATCTATGGTCGAAACGAAACGAAAAGCAACAAGCCTTCGTTTAGCGTTCGTGACGGAGTTTTGAAGGAGAAAATGGCGATTGTGTTGTGTGAGGTTATGCTATCACTTTTGTGCGTATAGAAGTATAGAAGACAATACAGTGTTTGCATATACGCACTTAATGCCATTAAGAAATAAGAAAATTAGGACTGCCAAATTTGTATTTGTCGCTACTCTGTCTGGATATTCAAAATGACCAGTTAAGGTCACTTTTCTCACTACTTTTACAATAAGAAACACACAAAAAACTAATTTTTATCACCTTAAGAGAAATTGAATCACAACTTTCTACAGTCGTGGTGGTGGGTCAGAGGAGCTCATCCCCGAACTGCCGATTCACAAGCGAGATAGAGAATGTGCAGTTTCAGGCTCAAAGATAAGAACTCACATCAGATATATATTGAGCAGTAAATATTTCTTCGACAGTAAATAAGTGGTAAAGCGCAGAAAATCTCTGAACAGAAACGACGAAAAATTGCTGATACCGTTAATGTTCCTTTTCAACAGTAGTTAATGTTTCATCGCAAAAGTTAAAATTCCTACAAATTCCAGTAAATATTCAATATCAGACGCTTCGAAGGCCATATTTAACAGTTTGGAAACTATTTAGGTGGGCTGACAAACCACTGTCCTGTAGCAGTCTGCACATGTTTATGTTTTATTTTTTAATTATGTTACGTCAACAAGAAACTATTTTTTATTTATTTTTACTCTCATGCATACCTCCGAATCATTAAAGCACGTAATTTATAATTTTAGTCGCTCTATTGTTGCGTTCTGGTCCAGCAAAGTTTATCAGACGTCCGGCATTGATCATCTCTGAAAATCGTATTTTCATCATCCTGGCCAATGCCATTTGTGCGGGACACGACTACGTAACTATCGACACGATAAAATTCCAAATTGCCTGATTAACAAGACTTTATTTTATCTTTATTGTAATTTTGGTATCACAGTCGTCAGAGAATCCACCAAACTTAATAGACTGGACAGACCATCCTGAGATTTACACTGTTAAGTTAATTTAGAAGTCTAACGCTAACTGATGCCTGCTCTGCTTTGGAGCACAAACATGACATTTCACTGGTTGGACCATCTTCTACAGGAGTTAAGTGATGGCATACTGTGATACTGTGATATGGTATATGTGACGCTGGTAACTAGCAAACCTGGTCACCAGAAGACGAACCAGAATGCTGCAAAAAATTACGTCGTCCTATCTTAATGTGCGTTTCTATTTACCAGTAGCAGCACACTGCCAGTACCTATGCTAATCTATGTTTCAGTCTGAATAGGTAAAACTACCCGAATTTCCTGTAATTTATCTAAACAGGCAAATGTATGTTATTTTGACACGCGTAGCCATCATTTCTCTGAGGAGAGGAAGGCGAATATATGTTTGATTTGTCTGGAAAAATATTTTGTTTAAACTTTATGAAAATTTAGCCATATTTTTAGTATTGGAATCGGGTGGTGTTGGAAATCACATTATGTGAAGCGCTAACACAGGAAACATGCATCCGTGGTCGTTAGTTACTGGAAAATTCCTTAAACGTTTGAGAGGTGAATATTTTCCTTGTCTTCATCCCTTATTACGTCAATTTACTGAAGACACTGCCGACAGTAAAACACTACAAATGTACATAGTACATGAGTTTGTCACCTGTAGTGCAGCTGGACTTTCTGCAATGATATCAGAAGCTTCTTTTAGAGTCCTGGAAGCCTTCATCTCTCCCTCAGCTGCTATCACCTTGGCTTTGGCTTCACGAGCGGCTTCAGCCTCTGCAGCCATTGCTCTCTGCAGCTGGACTGGCAGGCGGACATCCTTACTGCACAATAACAAAGCATTAACTTTTATGTCTTCCAAGTTACGTACATAATTACAGATCATTCGGGATAAAGTCACTAGCTGTTACTGCATGTAAGTCACCATTAACAGGAGTTATTTTACTGCTTGCATGTTTGGTAGCGAATCATCGCATGTAGTCCATGTATTTTCCTATTTGAGTACAACTATAGTGAAAGAACAGTAAATGAAATTGACCTCTCTGTATTTAATACACTATAAAATATTTATTTATGATGTTATTGATGTTCCTACCGACTGTATAATTTGACTTAATTAGCGCCAGCACAAAGTGACACGTTTGGGCCGTTGATCATCTTGCATGTGGTTGCCGCTTGCTCCGCGCTTCAGACAGTTCAAAATTCCACCGACAGGTGGCATCAGAATTAGGTTTTCTCTGTGTTTATCCGTTATACGATCATTATGGATATCTGATAAACACATTCAAAAGTATTAGAAATTACTATGAAA
This sequence comes from Medauroidea extradentata, assembly GCA_003012365.1. Classification (NCBI taxonomy): domain Eukaryota; kingdom Metazoa; phylum Arthropoda; class Insecta; order Phasmatodea; family Phasmatidae; genus Medauroidea; species Medauroidea extradentata. Next base: position 3,525 of record PNEQ01079474.1, on the reverse strand, counting down.
ATCACGACCAAATGACATGAAGCAAATGGTAATCTGTAAATTGTTCTGTTTTACGATCGCCAGCCTGAATATATGTAACTATGAACATCTTTTTTGTTTCACACATTGAAAAGATACGTTAGCTATATTGTTTCTGTTAACTGCGTCGTCGTTGTTCATGGCAGTAGAACTGAGAGAAACTTGAATTCTTGAATTGCGTGAGTTACGTATGTTTTAGTTGCGGTTTCGAGTTACAAATTCAAATGTACTGTGCCCGAATTTACGAGCTTCGTAACGGCAATAGTGTGTGTTGTATCAATTAGTCCATTATTATAAGGCATTAACTTGTAGGTATTTCTATCTCAGATTACTATTGATTTTAGCATTTATTCATTTATCATATACATTGTATAACCATTTGTAAACTAAAGCACGTGGCAATATTTATGTATACATTAAGTGGAAAGCTATAAGCTGGCAGAAAATAGAAATTAATCAGTACTTTTTTGAGTGCTCACTTTATTCTGAATCACCTATAAAATAACAGCCATAGCAATGATTATATTAATTCTCTACCTCGTACGAAAAAACTGTAACTTAGTCAGAAATATAGACAGTTATTATAAAGTAACTATACCAACATTTGTCAGATATGTGGTTGGAAGACCACTCTGGTAAACTAAGTAATGAGCTTTCAGCATTACTCTTCTAAGGCAAACCATAATACTTTCAGCAAATGTATGAGCGAGACAATGCATAATAAATTTATTTTCTTTGCTGTCCTTTCTATTTGAGCGTTTATATTCAACTTCACTTCCGTAACTTCCGAGACTACCGCAGCGTATATCTTATGCTTAGCCTACCAATAGATAAATTGTTAAAAGCCCATTTATTTTAAACACAACATCGTTCGGCATGAACTTAACCCAACGTTTTAAGCAGCTTTGAAGGGATAACAAAGGCAGCTAAACACCCTCCATTTGATATTTGAAATCCATTTAAGTACAGTACATAGTTTCATGTCCTGTTTTCAATGCACTTTTTCAGTATTTAATTTTGTTAGCAGATATTATACTGACATTATCACAATGCGTGGCAATTTTTTTTCGTTTTTATCACGTGACCATTCCTCCCTATGTTAATTACTTATTTTGAAGGCCAAAAGTGGCAAGTCTAGAATTGGTCTTAAAATATTTACCCAAGCATTCATTAAATTACAACAGTTAACATTTCAAAACAAGCACTTTTTAGCGAGGATATAATGAGTTAGGTGAGTGAAATATTTTGGTCAGCGCTTAACATCGTGGTCTTAAGCACTGGTGAGGGGCGACATGAGGTGAGTATAGAGCGGCGCTGGAATGGAGAGGCGGGGTAAACAGGAGACCCCCGAGGTAACCCCCGACCAGCGGCATCGTCGGGCACGATTCCCACTTGCAAGAATTCGGGGACCAACGTGGCCGAGAATCGAACTCGGATCGCTTTGGTGTGAGGCGAATGGTCTGACCATTCGGTCACCGCGGACCCTAGGAAACCAATAAATGAAATATCAGTCTACAAGACTGCACTGTCAAAGAAACGCTGTCTATACCTTCGAAGAAATCTAAGTGTAAGAACTGACCACTCACATCTCAACTCTCTCCACTTGGATACCCCATGGTTCAGTTGCCTCGTCCAAAGAAAACTGCATTGTATGTGAGATGGCTTCTCGTTCAGACAATATTTCTGAGAGGTCACGTGTTCCCAGCACGTTGCGCAAAGTTGTTGCAGCCAAGAGACGAGTTGAGTGACTGAAAGAATGAAAGCAAATTTTTCCAGCCTGCCTAGGTTAATAATTTACTTCTGTGGTAAAACAAGAAGTCAGCAACATAACTTATACTCCTACATTCCTCAACGGGGGTGCAAATTAACTATAAAGGTTAAAATATTTTAAGTACACCTACACACAGGAATACTAAATATTATATTAATTTATTCTCGTAATCTCTTCGAACATAGTGGACCCACAACAATAAATTATAGTTAAATCGGAGTTTTTTTTTTTTTTAATAAAGTGTAATTGTTTTCTATCGTTCCTGTAGTTCTTAACATTGACGTATTAATAATTATATACCCATGTCGTGAAATCTTCGAGGCTTAAAATTCACGTTACCTTACTTGGTACTAAGTGTGTACTGAGTCTGCAGGAACTTTGGGATATATTTATCAGATAATTAATTTGAACAAAAAAGTTCTTAGTGCAAAAGTATTAAAGAACTCAATTTGTTATGAACAAAATACATAAAACTGAAGTCGTTGGCTGTATTAGGTACTATGTTTGTACCAAATTAGATAACGTTTTGATAAATTGTTTATTTAGCTAACTTATGTCATAAAAATAATTTCTCATATGCCATTGTGTTACTACTAAAACAGTAATAACAAAATTATTAAAAGTTGCGTAATTCATATGTACGGAGTCAGATAAAATTCTGAAAATGGTTATTCAGATATCTTGTGATATCAAAAATGTTTAAATTGTCAAAATTTCGATAATATTAATATGGCATAAGCTAAATGCAACATATCAAGTCGAATTACTAAAGATTATATGAGTACCAAGTTTTATGAACTTCAGAAAACGCTCCCTTAGATATATCTTGTTATAGCATGTTCAAAAGGCCAACACTCAGAAAATACGAACAGGACATTAACAAAATAATAAAAAGCCAAGTCACCTTGCTAAGTACTATGAGTGTACCGACTATGAAGTACTTCAGGAAAAGGGTTCCTTAGATATCTCATGTGATTAAAATATGTTCAAACGGCCTTCATGATACGATCACTGTGTAAACCAACAAATAAATAAATAAAACTATGTTAAGTCAACTTAGTACTATATGTGATATTTCGCGTGTTTGGAAAAATATTCAAATGCTCGGCAATTTCAAAATATGAATAGCCTACGAATCAAACAAAATACATACAAGTCGAAGCAGTTTAGTAATAAATATATGCGTACGAAGTTAGATTAAATTCGGGAACCGTATTCCCTTAGATACATCTTACTAAGCTCAAATTATAAAAATGGCCGCCATATCAAAAATATGAACACAAGATGAACGAAATACACAAAAGTCAAGACCACTTTGTATATAGTATATGCCTAACAGTGTTAAAGAAATTTGGAAATATATTTCCTCAGAAATGTCCAACTATGGTAAAAATACATAAATTGCCGCCCTTACGAAAACATGAACCAGATTGAAAGAAATACGTCACAGACAACTCAGCTTCGTATGTTGTAAATGTTTATCGAATAGAAGAAATTCAGCAAATGCTTCGATAGAAGTGACATATTACGCTAAAATGTAACAAGTAGATCTATACAGAACTAATCAGCCTACTTTCCTGTAGTGTATATTTTGATAACAGAAATGTTTGCTCAAGGGCTGTAGGGGGATGAGTTATCCTAGGGTTTTAGAACACACAGAAAAGAATGCCAACGAAAGCAATGTGATGAAAAACTCAAAAATTAGTAAACATACTGCAACATTTAAATTTTGTGTA
>PNEQ01079472.1:0-30430 GCA_003012365.1 Medauroidea extradentata | reverse complement strand
TATTTGTTCAATGTAATGTTACAATTATACTTTAAAACCTTGTAATGCTTACAATCATAAGTTTAATGCAATTCTTTTGTAATAATATTGTAATATTCATAATTAATATTTGTTCATTAGTGTGAATAGTTTCAACTACGTACCAATTGTAAACCAGCCTGAGGCTGAATTTGTACGTTATAAAATAAATAAAATAAATAAAATAAATAAATAGCGATTTAAATGTTCCCCACCGACAATACAGATAGGCCTATTTGGAGAACTGTCGGCTATGGAATAAGTAAAAGAAATCCTGTAACTTTATTACTTCTATACGTGTACATTGCAGATGTGATTTGGTAAGTTCTCAAAAGGAATTCGTCGTTTTATTTAGACTGTAGCTGTCTCTCCGTAACGTCAGTTTCAGTAAATGCATCAACATTTAACTACGGCATGACAGGGAATGCATACAGCTGATACTAATTTTCTTAAATTTTTTCCACCTAGGTATCTTAATCAATTTGTAACGGGAACAAATGCCAGGAAAATGTTTAATAGTTTTACGCGAGAGACTACCGAGGTTAAAACTGTAACATATACCAAGCCGTATGAATTTTAAAAAAAGTAAATTTATCGATAACTTGTGTCCTGTCAGCGAGAAACGTAAAGCTGTATCTACGTACATTCTCTGATTTACGGGGAAGCCCATAATAAAAAAAAACTGACACGAACCAATCCACTTAAGCCTTTACACGAACGCGGTCGTTCCACAAGCGGAGATAACAGATTTTTTGTACGAATTTCTTCACATGGGGCAGATAACAAATAACTGCAAATTCGTTGCATTCTGTCACTTGACTGTAATGTGTGTTCACAGACGACACTGTTTAACTTTATCTTGTAACTACTACTGTGATCTTTGAATATTTTTTTTTTTGCGATGGTGGTGTATGACAAACTGAAGTGATTATTTTGGATATATGTCATTGTTATTGAATTCTGCTGAGTTGCACAAAAAGCACAGTTAAGAGAAGTCTTCGACTGGCGTATAGACGGCGTTGCAGCGTATTACGCGTATTTTTTTCTACGCGAAACCGAATAACTTATTATTTTCTGTTTATCTACGAAAAGAACACACCCTTGGTACTATGCTTCTATGTTTCCGAAAATTCAGCACGCTTGTTAGAAACATGATTTTCTGGGCTCTCAAAATTGCTAAAACCGGCTTCTTTTTTAGACTCCAGTAAGTCCAAAACGATTACCTGATTTCATAAAGTGCAAAGCGAGAGGCATGCGATCGTCTTTAATTCATACTATTCAAAAATAAAATGTTGTGGTCACCGCTTAAATTCCCGTAGAAAAAGACTACATGGAAAACCTTGCACACAAGTTTGGCGCGCTGCGAATAGAGTCGATATGCTTCTCGTCAAGCGTGGGACACTGGTATCCCACGCGTCAAAGGTGGAAATTGTATTTTCAGTTTTTTGAGCCATAACATTAATGCAAACTGTATTACCAAAATTTTCTCTTCAACAAAGCATAGGATATATTCTTGGTAAACTGCTTAACATAAATAATAATGGAATCTGTCACTAATTTGTCATGCAGAATCATTGCAAGATAATCTTGGAAGTTAGGCTTGCACGCTGGCGAGATGTGATATAGAGCTGGTTCGCGATGAAGACACCACTTTTGAAGATCATATTGTCGAGAATAATAATTAAATGAAGTGAAGAGATTTAGGTCACCTCTCAACACATAGGCTGGTGTAGGTCGTTCGGGTTAAAGTGAGGACAAAAAATTTAACCTTTGAAAAATATCACTAGCTGTTACTGCATATAATTCGACATAAACTGTAGTCCCCTTACTGCTTGTATGGTTGGCATCGAAATAACGCAATATAGTTCCGTTTATTTTCGTATTTAAATACAACAATACTGAAACAAATCAGCCGAAATCTATATAATTGTATTTTGTATAATTAATAGATTACTTTTTATCAAACTGTATCGATTCGCACTGACTACACATTTCATCTTACACTCGCAAACATCAAGTGACGTGTCCAGAGAGGTTACATATTTCATTGGCTCACTTCTAAAAACTCATAAGTCCAAATCAGCAAATTTTACAGGAGAGAAAAAAGAAAATCTCCGTAGTCATGCTACACCATGGGTACGAAGTTTTTTAATTTGAGTATATAAGAAAGCTAACGCATAATAGATTTAGCAGATTTCAACACTAGAAGCACCATGAATAATAGCACCAAATTTACCTTGAATACAAAATTTGGCAAAGCTGGACTTGCGAGCTTCTAGAAGCATGCCAACAATTTCCCGTGTCATCCGTTACGCGCGGAAAGATACGAATTGGCTGAAAATAGAACCTAAGCAGAGCCTTTCAGAGTGTTCACTCTATCCAGAATCGGCTTTAGAGGGTGACATGATGTGGTTATTGACGTTGTCTGCGCTATTACTACAGGCCCGGACACAGACAGGCCTTTCTTCAGCTTCACAATGTGGGCCCGACTACGAGGTTCATGTCCTGCTCGCTAGATGTCTCACCTCTCTACTTATATCACTTCTTCACATTCCTCATTACATAGGCTGTTTGTGATGACTTTTTAAATTCCTTTAGATTCACGTCTTCAATATGTTATGCTTTTTTAATGTTTCAATTAAAATATTTTTCAATGTGGGTAAATTTTGAATTTGCTTGAATAAGTTGGCACGCCTAGATATCAGTTGTTTCATTGTCTATGCTATTATACGAAGTGCAGAAAATCATACTCTAGCGGGTTTTCTTGGAACTACATCCATAAGAGTAATTCTGAAAGCATGTGTCCTGGTAATAACGTAGGCAACGATATGGAATAAAGGAGTGGGGGAAACGGAAGATCCCCGAGAAAACCCGCCGATCAGCGTCTTCGTCCTGCACGATTCCCACATAGGAAAATCAGGGGATCGGGAATCCAACCCGGATCGCCTTGGTAGGAGGCAAGTGTTTTAGTCACTGTGTCAGAAACGGCCCCTAGAATGACAACTAAAACTAATTTTAATTGTTACGTAAGACGTTAACTTTTAAGTACAATACAGTTTATATACTTTAATAAACTCAAGGTGGTTTGTTTTTATTTAAAAATAAAAAAAAAATTTGCAGGAAAATACAAATTATTTGAAAGGAGACAAAGTAACGAGGGTTTGAAAAGTGCTAACTTTGTCCCGAACCATCCATACAGTTGAGTAGCCCATGTAACAACGACGGAAAGATAGGAAACGGGAAGACGCTGAGCAGGTCTGTTGGCCAATGGCAACGTCCGGTACGTTTACCACGTGCGGGAATCGGGAACGATCGCTCAGGTATTCAAACCCAGGACGTCTTAACGAGAGAGACAGCCTTTCTTACAGTGAAGGTAGTCTCAACTTATTTGTTCTGATGGTATCTTTTTACTCTTAATGCATAATCTATAACTACAGAGACCTTGAAAATTTTGCGGGTTCACAGACCTGTACAATAGCTTCCAAAATGATCCGTTTAAGCAGACATCAGATATTCATTGGCTGATTGCTGACACAGTTATACCATATGTTTGGGTCTGAATTTATTTACTTCTTTATTATAACATCGGTGCTATTTAGAAGGTGTCAGTCAGATAAGTAGGGCCAGAATTTTTGTGCATTCAATAACCCGAACGCTAGGATTGAGGAGTTGGCTGGAATAAACGCCTTAGTAAAAAAAAATTGCATTCTGAGATAATGACAGGTAGCTATATGTTTTGGAGAAATTCGTGCTTTTTTTTTTTTTTTTTATTTCACGTTTCTCCCATATTATTTTCTCATAATACCAATAAGAAATATACATGTACATTGGACAAATTAATAGTAGTTGCTAAAATCACAGTCTAAGATAAAACATAAATTATTAAAACCATAATGGTACCAGCACAAGGCAAGACAAAAATTTATAACTTTGTGAAGAATTTAGATACCGGTACAAAAATTTATAGGTGTTTTCTATGAACATTATCGAACAAGATGAATTGTTTGATTGAAGAAAGGCCTTAGCTTATTAAAGCCTTTATTCCAGCCAACTCATCAATACTCAAGCCCCGTCAATTCGTTCATTGTCTGTTGCTCCACTGAGTAGCAGACAACGTACAAATGGTCGCAGCTTGATTATGAACAGCACAGTGTATTATAACATGGCGGGAATTGAACTCGTGAATTATTATTTAGTCTAACGCCAAAAAAGTACAGTTGTTTGAATTCTAGCTTCTGCCCGTAACAAAAAGCGAAATTTTCTGTTACCTAATGGATAGAAACGGGAAAAATTCGCGGGTTCACTCCCCTGTAGGCTAGCCTGCAAGGTTATGTGTGAACTGAAGCAGGCAGCAAATGTTCATTGGCTGCTCGCCGTTAAAGTGATATAAGTGTTTATTAGTTACATTTCCATTATTGGCTCAGAGACTTCCAGGAAGTGTTAAATAAGTCAAAGGCCAAATGCGTACGTGATACAAATTTACAGTTGTTGGAATTCTAGCTTGCGCCCAACAGAAAACGCGAATTTTTCAGGTCTCTGCTAATGAATAAACAAATTGTTACTTAAATAAGTTAAATTTTGACAAGACATTTTTCTTCTGCTATTTTATTTGTTGTGTTAAACTGAAATAAAAATGGGATGTTACATTTTTCAGGTTATTTTAATAGCATGTTGCAGCTGGTTTTTAAAATACTTTACCAGTGATATAATTTGAATGTGATGTTTCAGTAGCGACTTAGCTTTCAGATATGACAAACAAACAACGGCCTAGTTTACGCGTCATGAATAACAAAATGAATTTGCATTTCTGGTCGTTGCTCTAAAAAAAAAAAAGTTTGCAAACAGAGTTTTAGATTTCCCTGGAGACGCCCAGTGGAATTTTAAGAATGCATTCTTCTACAGAATACATCCTATAAAATATGGAACTCTTCGCACGGGAAAGCCTGTTGTTACTACAGACATTTGTAACAGTTGGCAGAGTATATGAATATCTTAAAAGAGTATGAATAATGCGCAGGTGATGTATTGAGTAAGAAGATATAATCTAAATGACGTAATAAAAACTTTAGTAATACGTATGTTACAGAAAATTCTTAAATTCTTAGTTAATAAAATAGAGAAGTGAAAATAAGAAATAATGCATCGTAATGTGAGTCTTGAGTGTACCAATAAAAATAAATTTTGTGGTTATATGATTTCTTTAGAAAACTGTCTTACATAACTGCAAACAATATTTTTTGTAGCATACAAAACGTTTTTCCAGCGTGTAGTTTGGTTAATCTTAATTACAAACCTTTTTTGTTACTCTTCCCGTAAACGTTAAGCGAAATTTGACTTTGCGACAATGATGTCACTTTGCAGTATTCTACACTAAAAACATTTGATTGCTGCAACCAATTTTGCATCGTGGGGAAATGTTTTTTTTTTTTACTGTTAATCAATTGCTAAAATAATACTGATGTAAATATAAGTTAAAATAAAGTATAAAATATGTATTCAAATATTCAATTCGTACACAGAAAAACGTGAATTTTAGATACAAACTACATATAATCACGATTGTAATTAAAGAAATAATCAAATAGGTCTTTAAATTGTACAGTACTGTCTTGGAAACAGAGAATGGATAAAAAGTGTTTAGAGTTGTAACACTCGGCGACTTTATTTTGCAAATGTTAGCATTCTGATAAATAATCCATAATAGCAAATTGAATTTACGCTACAAAAGGGTTGCTCCACCCTGGTTTTTCTAGGACAAATTTTGATGGCAGTGAACGTGCAGATGTCCGTTCAAATACTTATTAATCTAAATATATATTTTCCATTAAAAAGATTTTCTGTAATATTTTCACTTAACTCTGGTTTGAGCTCCAACTTAATGGGTGCCTACACCCTTACTAATCCATGTAGATCATACACTGCATATATGATTTGGAAAAAATTTTCATAATAAATATGTGAGCGACGTTTTTCGGTGTGTTTTTACTAATCCTGACGTTTTACATTACACCTCAATAACGCCTTACATCTTCTACAGATTCGCAATTCATTTCAAGTAATTCTATGTATTTTACCAAAATAAAATTTTTTTATTAATTTTTAAATTATGTACCTCTCTTGTTATTCACTTGGATAGAAGAGCCCTATTAAATTATAGCATGTTACATTTTACGAGGAATCAACTCCAGAAGTTTGATGGTAAGTTCCCTTAGTTTTGTGTGTTATGTAACTTAGTATCGCTCTCGGAATTGGCCCTAAGCTAATTTGACCCCTCCTAGAAGGAAGCAGGTAAATAGAGGACCAATGAACAACTGCTGTCTTCTTCAGCATACAGATATAATTGCAGGCTTGTCTACAGGTCGATGAATCCGTGAATTTTCCCTGACTCTATGTGTGGTTGCGTTTCACGAGAAGCGGTATTATACCCAGGGCCAGATTTATGCATCTAGGTACCCTAAGTCTGTCCACAGAATAACAAGGAATACAGAAGTGAAATAGCCGGTAGTAAGGCGAACTCAGTCACACACGCCAGCAACATGGCTTCGCTGGCCAACAACATGGCGGAAACACCTACCGCCAATCAGAGTAAGGTGGCTGTCCTTCTTGCCAGTAGCCAGGCCAATAGGAAACCTGCCGTAACATACAGGAGCCAAACATACAGGGCTGGTATCAACAGCCTCGGGCAGTTAATAAGTGGCTAAATTCGACCTTATCAAATGAGAGTCGCCACGTCATTTCGCGTCTGTATTACTACCTAGTCTGTGGCCTGTCTTAGCACCCCCGTGTTTTCCATCCGTCGTAAACGGATTACGTCCATGACCATTCTCAACACCACATTATTTAAAATTACTCTATTTGTCCTCTCGCTATGCATAATATTTACTTAACTTAGTTCTAATATACAGACAAGACAAACGTTTGTCTTGTCTGTATATGTCTGATATCTGTTGCGTTTTGTCTCGTCTACTTGTTGTGTTCTTTCGGTAATTTTCTGTTCGTGTCTGATATCCACTGTGTTTGTTGTTTCGTCTCATCGTTGTGTCGCATGATATTTGGTTTTTATTTTATTTTGTCATTAATTTCATTTTTCATCTGTTTGTTTTATATGACCCGATTCCATCTTGGAATTTCATGTTGTGTATTTATCTTGCTGACTAAGCATACTCTGCTTATTTTATGGTTTCTTTTATTTGTTTAGTTTTTCTTTGACAGTCGTTCAAACATTGCAATGGAGTACGTCCAAGAAACTGAATCTAGTCAAGGGTTATGTAATATTTGTGTACACGGTACAGTAGAAGAAAAGGCGATAACGCCTTAGCTGAGCCATCAATAAAGACGGAATCAAATTGAAATTAAATTAAATTTTGTGTTCACTGTGTGGCAACACTGCAAGGAGAAAGTCCCTTCTTGTGCTCAGCGTCCAGGTGTCATTTTACGTATGTTACCGTAGAGTAATGTTTAGACTGGATCCACAATATGCAGGCCAGAACAGTAGTAGTGAGATAATTAAGATATCTGCGTGGTACAAGAAGGGGCTAACTACGGTGCTATGTTGCCACACTGTGCCTTCAATGTAGCCCAGGATTCGCGTGTTGTGCTTATGATGTTTTTTTCCTGGACGCCTGGTTATCTGTGCGTGAACGAGTGTGTAAGCAACAGGGCTTCAGCACATTGCGTCGCGTGAGTGAGTGAGTGAGTGAGTGAGTGAGTGAGAGAGAGAGATTTTAGCCAGCACTCAACATCGCGGCAAAATTGTATAATTTTATATTTGCACAACGTAGTTTTTGTTTTATAGACGTTACTTGTGACTACATTTTCAACTTGTAAAACTTTTTTTAACTCTCATAGTTTTTCCATAGTGCCATGTCAAAGTCGAAATTTGCAATTTACGTGAACAAAGGAATAATAAAAATCAAGTGACGTACCCGAATGAAATAATTCACATTGAAATTAGATATTGTGAGCAATATACTAAAACCGTAAAAAAGAAAAAAACCACAACAAAGTCCTTTTTTTTAAATTGCCGTAGATGAAGTAAATTGTTATTATATTCAGAATTTTTAAAAAAATTACAAGGGAATCTCATTTCGGTTTTTTTTTATTTTAACATATTGCCAAAAACATCTTACTTCAGTGTAAATTATTTCATTTGAGTAAGACGCTTGGTTTTTGTTACTGTCATGATCCCGTAACTAGCAAATTTTAACTTTAAAATGCCACTATGAGAAAACTGTGAGAGTTAAAATATTTTTACATGTGGAAAATGTTACGTCTATAAAAGGATCACAATACCGTGTAAACAAAAATTTATGAATTTTTGCCACGTAAACGCCATTAAGCGCTGGTCAGGGGTGACATGAGGTGAGTATGGAGCAGCGCTGGAATGCAAGTTGGAGGAAACGGGAGATCACCGAGAAAACTCGCCGACCAACGGCCTCGTCCGGCAGGAATCCCACATGCGAAAATCCGGGGACCGTCCCGTCGGGAATCGAACACGGAATAAATCATCGTGGTACACCGTATGCGAGAATTCTATTTCCGTATTCGCCTCGTGAACGAGGTGGCTGGCATCACAGCCAAGACCCTCGCTGCATGGATCTCTCTCTGCTCGCAGTTCTGTAGCCAGTAACCCGAGGTTATCACAGCTAAGGTTCATTCTACCACAGATTAGAAAGAAAATGTGCAGAGACACTGGAAAATCGCGAAAATGTTTATCATAGTCTCCAATGAACTGTAGTATATTAAGGCTCTTTAGTTTCGCAGTGGTTTCGAATATATATTTTTTTAAACTCAAATTAATAAATATTAAAAAAAATCATTCTGGCAATTTTAACACTTATATATCATCGTTTATGTTTGAATTTTTCAGTTACAATACACCAAACAGATTTTTAGATATTTGTTCCTGAAATAGCACATATTTTGTTGTCAAAATAAGCCAAAATGATGCAAAATAATTGTTTGCTAGCAAACGGTTTATTATTTTTAAAAAAACCTGTGTCAAAATTGTGTATCGTATAACTGTACACAGTCTCAAATTTTTTCAAAACATTTGGTTACAAATATTTAAGTTATTTGCAATTGTTTGAAGTAAATGAGAGATCATGGCCTTAACCGTGACACGTGTGAACATTTTCAGGGCAAATCACACATGTTGTGTGTTCAAGCTGTACAGTTCTAACTGGGTTTGATGAAGAGAGGAACGATGCTTCAAATAAACCATAGACAATGTAGATACAAACCATTCAGTGTTATACATAGCATGTTGGAGCCTAGTAGACTATCAACTTTTCCCGCGAATTACCAGTGTCTCTAAAAATGTGTTTTCATATGGGAGAGCTCGGCACAGGAAATATTTCTTCCACTAGTTTCCCTGCTATCTCTAAGGGACCAGAAAAATACAAAACTGCAATAAAACTAACTTTAAATTGGCTCGGAAATGACAGAAGTCTTTTAAGAGTGCGTGGTAGATAAATAAACGCTGAAAACATCAATTGATGTCTACGCTTTTTTCGAAGCCATGGATAAAATACTCAGTGACAATCCTAGATAATGGATGGTATTTGCTAACTTTTTGAGTAAATATGTATCCTAAATTACTAATTCGTTACGCATGATCTCTGGCGCCGCAGTTAAATGCCCGAGGTTCCGGTGTCAGAGATTGTGCCTCAGAAGTTCGTAACACTGGAAACAATTTTGTTTAAAACGTTGGCTAAAACTATTGTCTAAGATTGCTATTGTTTGATTATCGCAAATTGCCTTCATGAAACCTACAGTTATAGACTAATGATTTTAGCGTTCAATTATGTACCACGCCCCCTTAACATAATTTTAAAGTGAAAATAAACCAGTTTCGCGTTTTAAATTATCAACTTATGAGGAGTGTGTTCCTGGCGTATGGGCGGTGTTGTAGATTATCGCGTGAACACTTTTTTTTTACGCGAAACTCCTTAAATTATTCACTTTGTGGTTAGCTACGAATAGAACACACATTTGGAGCTACTCTTCTCGCTTTTCAAAAAATCAACACGCTTGTTAGAAACACGATGCTGGGGCCTCTCAAAATGGCAAAAAACGGCCATTTTTAGGCTGCTGTAACTTCGGAAATACGATCTGAATTCGTGAAATGCAAAACGAGATGCGGTAATTGGCCTTTACTTCAAACTGTCCGAAAATAATTTTTTATGGTCACCGTTTAAAGTCCCATAGGAAAAAGAGTTCTATGAAAACCTTGCGCGCCAGTTTAACGCGCTGTGAATAGAGGCGAAATACCTATCGTCAAGCGTGGTACTTTGGCTCTAATCGCTGCGCTGTTTGCACGTGTCGAACGTAGAAATTTTAAACCGCTACACAATACTCTTAGGTTCTTATCTTGGTATGTTGCGTTGGTGTATGCGAGGCACAAAACCGATGGATCGTTAAGTGTGACGTCGGTCGGCGTATGTAATGCAATATCACCTCTACACGCAAACCCAGAAACTGGCGCACAGAGCTGTGCTATTATTCATTTTCCTATGGGACTCTATAAGCGGTGACCGAATTATTTTATTTGCGATACTTACGGTTCAAATTCCAGCGCCTATTTCTATTATTGCGTTATTCAAATCCCGTTGGAATTTTCTTAGATACGGCAGTTTAAAAAAAAAAACTGTTTTTAGCCATTTTGAGAGTCTTGAGAACCGTGTTTCCTACAAGCGATCCTAATTTTTAAACTGATGAAAACATTAGTTCTTTTCGTAGATGACAAACGTAATGTGTGTTGAGATGTTTGCTCCAAATATAATTACTTATGACTCGCTGCAATGCGTTTCAAGCGCAGGTGGATAGGAACCTTAAGGCCCCCGCCTACTGGCCGTGTATTTGTGTGAGTGAGGCACGGCGCCAAGGGCGATGTTGCCCGGCTCATCTGGCCCGGTATCGTCTCAGTGGTACCTCAAATCACTCGCCTGACTTACACTTTCAATGGTGACACCATATTTTCATTGGTGCTATGGAAAGTTTTGAGCAAAGTCCATTGCATGCTCCTGGACAAGTTTCACACAAATCCCGTAAGTAGTTTTTCTGATATAGGCCTAACTGGTTGAAATAGAAGTTTTTAGCTATTTTGAGGAGCTCCAAAATGATTTCTCTAATCGACGTGATCCTTTGAAACTACTCTTCAGTCATCGTTTAGAGTGTACTTTCTTATCGTACATGCGCACATTGGCCACATGTGGAATAGTTTCTTAAAAAAAAAAAAGGATTTACGAACACGTTGCAACGCATTTTAAGGACGTAGTAGGCGAGGCCCTTAATGTAACTTAAAATTCTGGAAAGCTCTGTGATTGGTCTGTTTGCAGCCATGACCGATACCAGTGCTCAAGCGGCATAAATTGTTCCATGTGCCTTTAAAATTGATCTTTCTAACCTTTAGTAGAATTAACCTTTCCACAGCCCCCCCTTCCCCTCCCCAAGAGTTTTCGGCGAGGGTAAAGCGGTCGTAATTTGAATACGCTGCTCGCGGAGCGTCGTACGACAACCAACGCTCTCAGTCCGGGCGCCCCACATTGCGGATTCTCGGCGGTATTGTGCAGACTGCGGGATAGCTGGGGCGGCGCTCCGCAAAACCGGGTCATAACCTTCCCCCTCCACCCCCCCCCCCGGACAATACGACCCCTCTTCCACGGGCTCTTTAACTCTGCCCCGCCCACGCAAGCTGTGTGTGTAGCGGAGAAAATTGGCATCTTGGATTCTTTATGCGCGCCGCATTCTTCTTCCACCCCTTCCCCCTAAACCTCTTGGAATTCCTTTAAAGAAGACTGCCACCGAGAAAACATTACTGGCTGGTATTAAACATGTTCTGCTGCAATTTACTGTGATCTACGACCGACATTTTGAGCAGCAATACATTTGGTAAATACATACGGCGCTATTTTTATTAATCTTTATAGTTCCATAATTACAGTGACGTAAATAATATTTGTAAATATTTTGTATGTCTATTGGAGTAATTAAATATTAACATCATAAAACGGATGATATTTGATTAATGTTATCTGCTAGATTTTGTGCAGAACTCATTTCAATTTAGTTTGGATAAAACTGACAACATTCAACATTTTCCCACTAACAATTTCGTTTTTATTGTATGGCCGTTTCTGGATCTCATGTGTGGGTTAGTTGCCAAGTGGTATGAGTCACAAAAAATCGAAAATGGACTTACACCACTACAGAATTGCCTGCAGTGAGGTCTACATACTTACCAAATGGCGTGCGTCCTAGTCCACTACATTTTTCCATTGCATTACGTATTAAATAACGTAATCCCTGAAGTTTAACACAGATACAAATTTCAAATTCTCTCTCCTGAAATGTTTGCATTTCGTAAGTATGTAGACCTCACTGCAGGCAATTCTATAGTGGTGTAAGTCCATTTTCGATTTTTTGTGACATACACCACTTGGCAACTAACCCACCCGTGTGTGCGTGTTGGTGCGTGTCTTGGTGTGTGTTGTACGCATATTACACGAGGAAAAATGTAAACATTTATTGAAAAGTTTTTCGTTATCCAATATTACTTAAGATATTCTACATTTTTTTGCTTCAAATTGTTCTTTTAAAACTTACATCTAAGAAGTAATATATTTTAGCAATACTTCCCTTTAATAAATGTGTAACCGCAAGTTAGGTACATAGCCAAATATTATTAAACGTGGATTGTAACCACCCTGATATTATTCAGATGTAAGAGTATTAACATGCAAGAAATAGTTTGGAAATGAGGTTGCATGCCTGCGTTCCGTCCATGAAGATCGTGACATGGGATCCGAGCACAAATGGCTGCACTGCGCATTTTCATCATCGTTTGGTTCTACAGTCCTATTACAAACTAATATCGATGCATCACTTGAATACAGTTTTGACTAGTTCTAAACCTCCCTATCCCTGATTACCTAATGACTTAATTGTTAAGAGAATAAGATGCATGTCTACTAAGTTAACAACCCCAGAATTAAACGCGGAATCGATGATGAAGTCATTACTTCAGTTTAAAAGTAATTATTTGTAACAAACGTTAATGTACGTACATTTTCGTAATAATTACGTCATTATGTAGCACGGGGAGTTCTTAGAATGACAATTCGTGGGTGTTCCATTTTATCGGAAATTATTTGCTGGTTATATGTAAACTAATTGTTGAAAAATATGAAGTGGGATGAACCGACCATATATTGTGATGTACCTTAATATCGTGATAATACGCGTTGCAAACTTCACAAAATTTATTAGGCTCTGTACAGCGAGTTCACAAAGTTAGGCTACCAACAGGAAGCAGGCTTGTATCAAATATTAGATCACTATTAAAAATTTTAACATACTTCTGGTTCCGAAGTTGGAAGTCTTAGTGTCACGAAGTAGGGATACGTTTACCCCACCTTCTGTAATAATTGAGATGACATTCAACTATAGTTCTGATAGAGACCAAGATGACGTTTCTGGTGAGAAAGGCTTAGCCGGCATTCTTGCCATTTCCCAAGGAACACCTGATTGCTTCGTGCGTTTAAGATGGTTGCAATATTTGGGGACGTACCTTTCTCGTCACCGAGCGAGGTGGCGCAACGGTACATGTTACTCGCAATCGGGAGGACTTGGGTTCGATACCTGTCTCCGGCTATACTGATTTCGGTTTTCCATGGTTTCCCGAAATCGCTATAAGCGAATGCTGGGATGGCTACTTAATCATGGCCGGCTCCTCTTCCAGCTCCTGTCTTTATGCCAAGTTGTATTTCACCTCCTCTGATGATCTTGTTGTCGACGAGAGGTAGAGCCCACTTACCTTACCTTACCATTCCCGTTCCCAATGTTCTCTAAGACCAACAGCTTGTACAGAATATGATGTCATGCGATTATCCTAAAGTGCCGTGGCCATTGCTAACCGTTGGATACGTGTGGTGCAAAAGTCATGGTAGTTACTTTCATACCTTACATTTATTCTCTCTGATTTGCACATAATTTGTATGTTTCCGACTCGATAATAATGATAATAGCAGTAATAATAATTATGACAATAATTATTATTATTTAATTTCATTTCTTATATTTTAACTGCGATCCAACAGCCAACTGGACTATATGACATTCTTACAAAAAATAATAAACAAAGGACTAGTACAATTCCCTTACATAACATCATACACAAGAAAAGAGACCGAATAACTATAGAGAAGAACAATTACAGATACAAACACGTATAAGTGCAGACAGACATTTGTCCAGTCATATAATTCAATTGATATTTAAGGTAAATCATTTTTAGACAGTGCAAGGAAAACATCGAAATTCCTACTGTTATAGTTTGGCACTCTTAATCCTGTACATTTTACCATAGTTTTACCGTCAAAGTAACAAAGGAAACAGTTAATAAAAATAGAGCATCATTGGCTATTTTACTAGTATATAAAATGGTAGTCTTATAATCAGTAAGTATATTTGTATAATTAAATGGTTTTTCATGCTGACAGAATCTCATGAATACTGTTATAATAATTTATATTTGACTGACTCAAAACAACTAGTCAGTGATGGTAATAATAACAATAATGTTATAATCAGTTGCACAGAATTTAATGAACAAAAAAATCACTTCAATTAAATTTTGTTTAGACTGAGTTAAGTTCTGAATGTGACAACGGCGATGAGAAATATGTTCGAGGCAACTGCTCTCATCTCTCACACAGTGAAAGGAAGAAGATGTTGCGAAGCGGTCTGTGCAAAAACCGGAAAACTCTAGGGTCTTCCGCAGAAACTTCGGGAGTCCCCAAGGATCCCTGGTAGCTCTTCTATAAGGCAAACGAAACGAAGACTCGATTCTGCGACAGCGACACATGAAAGAGGAACCAGATAAAACGGAGAAATATGTAAAGTAAAGAGGAAATGTCATTTTACCCTGTAACCTTAGAAGAGGGAAGGAATCACCTCATGTCGAAAATGGAATGGCAGTGTAACACCCGCTGCAAGAAGGTGTACAGTACTTCAGTTGAATGTCCGACAACCGTACTTCATTTTTAGTTACATCTGCGTATGAATAGCATCGATGCCGTTTACATCAAATGTGCTTTTGCTCGTTACAGACTCAGAAGTGTCGAAGCTATTAGGGCGACCTTTGAAGCGTGCATTAAACGCCGCATACAACGAGCCAAGCGCTGAAATAGCGTTCAATATTCCCGTTCATTTCTACTATGGGACTTTAAGCAGTAACCATATAATTTTATTGGAAGAAAGCATGTATCAAATTTCAGTAAACGATTCTAGCTTTGTTACGCAAACACTCTGTCAGTACATTTTGAAGTATTGCAGTCTGAGACGGCCGTTTTTAGCTATGCTGGACATTACAACGCATTTGAAGTGCGTTGAAGGCGGCGTCGTTAAGAATGTTCTTATATCGGGGAAATATGTTCCGAAGTTTAATTACATTTTAACAACCTTTTCTTGCAGGCGAAAACAGTCCAAATGGTTATTATTCACCGTCACCTTTGAACAGATAGATTAAGTTGCATATTATTTTTAGCACTGAACATACATGCAACAGTCCTTTATCTTAACTTCAAACGTCTTGCAATGATAAAGTCGCGGCTGAGTGGGGTGAGTCAACGTAAAGTAGACGGAAGTTCAGTTCGCTAATCTGCTAGTAGAGGCGATTTTGTACCCTTACAGTTGGCTACACTAAATTCTACACCAACAACGGCACGTTACATCAATGTGCAGGGTCACACGCTGAGATAGAAAAAAGGGGGGAGGGGGGCAACTGGCCCAATTCCCCCTCCTCCGGAATGTTAGAACGTACGCTAGACAGAATAGTGAAATGGGATCCTAACCAGTGGCGGCTCGTGGGTTGTTGCCAGGCGGGGATGCAGATAGTCGGAACTGTACACTCTTGATGAACGTGCCGTAGACCAACGACCATGATATATTTGCCGGCTACTAGATGTGTTGTGACCACTCAGTAGTAAGGGACACTTGCACATCAGCTTGTCAGTGGCTGTAGAGTCAACCAGCGCACAACCCTGTACAGCTCTTGGCAACTGCAGCCCTACCTGGCAACAACCCACAAGTCGCTACTGGTCCCAACCCCATTACAATACGGAACCGTCAAAGCAAACTGTTTCGAGGAAAATTTAAACAGATCAATTGGAACATCTTCAAGCTTCAGTATGATAGCGAATCCTAACCACGAGGTCAGCCACATCAGCTGTCATAGGCCTGGGTCGAAATACGTGGCAGGAGCAGTTTAGGCAACTCCAATTTTGGGAATATGATTTGAGATAAATGCCATTGTACCCTATCAAACATTTTTTTTCCTAGGAGAATTGAGGGAAAAATTAAATTTAGTAAATAATTAAAGATTAAGGTAAACGTTACTACTCAAACTAACCGTCTCTATGTCACTATGAACATGGAACATTATTGGTTAATGCTGTTACAAATGTGAGTCAATCGGAACACATTTCTTGGTTTTTGTAACATGGCAGAGAAGCATAAGCACCTTAATAATAAAGCAAATAGATTTAAGGAGATTCTCTGTGTACGACTGTACGAATGCTGCCCACTAGGTATTGCTGTAGCCTGGGACCATATCAATTTGGCCAATAAATATTTCTATTGTGGGACGTACGCTATTTCAGTGAAAATGAAAATAGCAACTGCCCATTTGCTCAGGACAATATTAGCTGTAGCAAGTTCACCGCCATAACCTCACATAAAATGGAAACGAAGTGCCATGGAAACTGTTCATAAAAAGGCCTATCAAATAAGCAGTAGGAGTTTTAAGATCTCGAGAGAGAGATAGAGACAGAAAGAAAGATAATGGGAGTAGGCAAAGAGAAGAAGAATATGTGCTCGTATCACTATTATGTGACTGCGTGTCTGCGTAGGATATATATATATATATATATATATATATATATATATATATATATATATATATATGTGTGTGTGTGTGTGTGTGTGTGTGTGTGTGTGTGTGTGTGTGTATTATTATTAGAAGCTAATAACCAACAGCTAGCTATGCCGGTTGGGCTCATTTTCTTCCTTTATTTAAAGTAGAATAATTGTACTCAGTTAGTGCTTATTAAAATTACGGGCAAAACTAAAGGCTATACATATCCTCTTTCAACCGACTATCTCGTAAGAGTAGTTTATGAACTGAGCTGCAGTATTAGCATCCTGTATTTTAAACATGAAAAAAAAACATTATTTATCAAAACAATGTTTATAAATAGTTGGCTAAATACTATATTTCAATAACTTGAATAAATATAATACGTATACACCCAAATGTATCAAGTTGATACGCAAAATTTAGTAAACATATTAAAAAATGCTACAGCCAATATTGAAATAGAGTTTGATGCGCACGAAAATGTTTGGTTCAAGGACGTTAAAATTAGTTTTGTAAAAAACTATACATCAATAATTATTATTTGTGTCGAATGTTAATTTGCGTTTCTGTCTATCGTTTATTTTCACTGAGTGTTGCATGCTCTCTCTCTCTAACTATTTGCGACCCAGGTAGAAGTACTAACATGAAGGAAAGGGAATCGCCTAGGGTCGGTATTTATAAACCATTTCAGAATTCCCTGAACTGATTTAGAAAACCTTGAGTTCTCCCGAATGTGAGTTCAACGACGTGTTACTGTTGTTTTGTTGTGAGGGTACGAGTGGCCATGCTAGAACATGAATTTCAGTATCCTGCTGTTGGATATTTGAAACCACTTTTAGTTTTTATAGCAAAATTACTCCGTAAAACTTGAACTTTAAGAGGGCGTGGTACATAATTCAACGCTAAAAGCATTAATCTATAATTGTACGTATCTTGAAGCTAATTTGCGAAAATGGACGACTTGAAAGAGGCGGAGCTTCAGTCAGGTGTGAGATACAGTTCCTATCTCCATGGATACCGCAGCCGAACATAACATTCATTTAGTTGTTTGGCGTCAAATGTCCCCGATGAGATGTACGTCAAGAAAATTAATTATTCCTTTGGAATTTGCCGTTTTTTCAGGTAAACATTAATCTTATGTATTTGCGTATCTTAACCATGAAGTAGAAACTACTATTTTTTACATTTGCGTGCAAATCTATGAATGCGCAGCATTTTTGCTTTCTGCAATTACCAACTAACAAATCAGCATGTTTGTAAACAAGCTTTGTTTCCCACAGTACTTTTCCCCTGCGGTGACGTCAGGGGGCGTGTCCTTCAAGTCGTCCATTAAACAGTAGCAATCGTAGACGATATTTTTAACCAACCTTTCAAACAAAATAGTTTCCAGTGTTACGAACTTCTGAGGCGCAATCTCTGACGCCGGAACCTCGTGCATTTAACTACGGCGCAAGAGATCACGCGTAACGAATTAGTAATTTTGGATAAATATTAACCCATAAAGTTAGCAAATACCACTGTCTAGGATTGTCATTGAATATTTTATCCATACTGGCTTCGAAAAAAGCGCTGGAATCAATTTATGTTTCCAGCGTTTAATTATCTACCACGTACACTCTTAAACACAACACTCTCGACTCGTAATATTACTAGAGCCTGGAAAAATTCTCGGGGTCACTGACCTGTAGCTAGCCTCCTAACATAACAGTGCATTCAAGCAAACAACAGCTGTTTATTGGGTGCTTGCTGACACAGTTATATGGGGCACGTTACGGTATGTTGTTATCATTGGCTCAGAGGCTTCCATGAGATGTCTAATAAGAACACAGTCGTAGAAGAACAGGTCTGGACACTCGCCTATCTACCAATGTATTTTGCTTGACCCCCTTGTTTGGCTGTAGTTCGTCAAGTTACCGAGAATATTGTGTTTTATTGGCGCTTCAGTTAGGGCGGTCGGACTAAACTCCGCCCACTTTTTTTCCATTGTTAAATTTATAAAGTAAATAAAGATTGCTGGAGCCTTTTCTTAAATTTGTGAGCGAAGGAAGTATTTCATAAATTGATAAAAAATACGTTTTGATAAATTGTTTATCTTAGCGGAAAGGAAGTGAGCGGAGTTTAGTCCGACCGCCCTAACTGAAGCGCCAACTAAAACACAATATTCTCGGTAACTTGGTGAACTGCAGCCAAACAACAAGGGGGTCAAGTTTCCAGGCGAGTGTCCAGACCTGTTCTTCTACGACCGTGGTCAATGGTCATTTGCGAAAGTGACACGAATTGGAATTCTAGCATTTGCGAAAAAGAAAACGCGAATTTTTCAGGTTCCTAACTATTACTCATGTCGATTGAACACCGACGCCACATTCTAACTATATGAAACAAAAGACTTTCGTCCTCTATTTGAGTCAAAAGCAGTAAGCAGTACAATGCAAACAACACATACAGAAACATAACCTAACATAGTTTTCAACAAACATGATTGAGAATTGAAAGGCACGAGGAAAGACAATGATGACACATATATTTTAAATCATTGGATTGTTTGCAGAAACACAATGGCAATTTTATACTGTACATTCCGACATAAGAGAATAA
This sequence comes from Medauroidea extradentata, assembly GCA_003012365.1. Taxonomy (NCBI): domain Eukaryota; kingdom Metazoa; phylum Arthropoda; class Insecta; order Phasmatodea; family Phasmatidae; genus Medauroidea; species Medauroidea extradentata. The sequence goes on along the minus strand of PNEQ01079472.1, from coordinate 10,899 downwards.
GCAATATGACTACAAATGGCAGCACAGCGCAGTAATGATTCTATTTCAGGCCACATTTTCATAACCTATTACATCAATTAAGTAGTCACATATATATTTTATAATTATATAGTCGCTTATTTTTATTGGTTGTGTACTATAGAAATTAAAAATCTATAAACAATTATAAATTTTAATTAAATTTCTTGGTCATACCGTATTTTTACACGTGTATAACTTAGTTGTGACAAGGTACATGTACCAAATATGGCCCACTTGTCGCTATTGTGTGGTAATGCCGAGATCGATGTGTAATCGATACACACTAGTCTCCGGTAATAACATACACCATACATAAATATCTGTCTTACGTCATCCATGTGTTATATTAGTAATATAATTAATACTTGTAAACATGAATGTTGAACCTTAAGCGGGCCATATTCGGTACAGGCACCTTACATAGTGATCTACACCTGTATCTCTCCATGCCATTCAATTACTCAAGAACAGAACATTAGAGTTTGTTTTCCAACATTGCAATAAAAATTCTTCAATACCAGTTTAGATCAGACAGTGAAACTCAAGCTCAGCTCTAGCAGGGGGAAGAAAGTTCTGAATAAGTTTCTGGCCGAAATTACGACGGGCTCGGTTCGATCAAAAATGTCATTCCTCCCGACCAAGTCTTCGTCTCGGCGAGGTTGCTATGGCAACCGACTCCTCCTCGGACAGGAAGTCAGGGCAGGGGGGGGGGGAAGAGAGGGAGGGGCAGGGGTGCTAGGCACGTGCCACCCTAAACTGGCCTACGTGAGGTGTCCGGTCCGTCACGTCTGTGATTCACGTATCTCTTGGGAGACACGCTGTCGACAAGATACCATTCTATAGACTGTGCAAGGTGAAGTCAACACTTCCGTACACCAGCTCGTCAACAATAACATGAAAACATCTATACATAAAATGAAGTGCCCCACTCATTCATTCACTCATCAACGCACAGCCCAAACCGCTGGACCTAGAAACGTGACATTTTCATCGTAGCTTCCTCTCACGCCGTGTACACTGTTGATTGATTTGTTTAAGGACTCGAATGGTGAAAACTGGTATTAAAGTTGAATGTGATTGTCCTATTAAGAAATTGATATAGGAATGTAATTGCAATTGTAGTAAACATGTTCATGTAATTGTATTACATTGTTTAATTTGCAATTCAAAACTTGAACATTACAATTTTAGTAGTTTTATTCCTGCTTGTAAATTGTGTTGCTTGAATAATGTGAGAAAGAAAAAATTTAATATGTTATTGTACAAACACCTCTGGGTGTGCGACTAAGGAAGTATTTTTCGAAAATCGAAAATTAACGGGGGCGAAAAGGGGCAAAACATGTTTACGCGAAATTCTCGATATCTCTCTACCGTGATGATATATTGTTAATATTTTCACTTCTAAACATTGCCTATGGAAACGCATATTTCATAATTTTTCTATTTTTCGAATTTCGGATATTAAGGGGGTGAAAAGCCGTAAAATGTGTTTTCGATAAATCCTCTCTTTCTCTTAAACAACTTAATATATCGACGTGATCTTCGTGTCAGAATTGTACTCATGTAAATGTCTAAAAATAAGTTTTAGAATTTTTCAAATTTCGTCCTTGAAGGCCGGTAAAAAAATTAAACGTGTTTTCAATAAATACTCTGTATCTTTTGAACCATTTGAGACACAAAGGTGTTTTTGCTTTAAAATGACGTTTACGTAAATACCTAAAAATTAATTTCAGGATTCTTCGATATTCATTCTTGAAAGTTGGTAAAAAAAAAATTAAAACGTGTTTCCAAGTCATTATCTGCATCTTCCAAACCATTTGAGATAAAGAGGTGGTTTTTGCTTTTAAATGAAGCTTACGCAAAAATCTAAAAACATAACTCAGGATTTTTCGAAATTTGACAGTTGCGGGTGTGAAAAGTAGTAAAATGTTACAGAACTCCCGAAAAGTGAATATTGACCGCGGAGAAATAACTGAAAAGCTGCAATCGATGTGTGTTTTTCTCTGCGAAAGACAGTTATTGACTAGCATAGAGAAATAAAGGTGAATTAAAAACAAACATAATTTGGGCACAGAACAAATATTGGTAACAGAAGCGACAAGGAAAGCTTTTTCATTGTTGTTATCACGGCCAGAGAGGAACAGGTCTGAACACTGGAGTTGAAAATTGACCCCGTTATGACTGATTGGCGCCACTGGCACTCTGGAGTTGTTTTAACATTGCGCAAATGGGACTACAAGGAGCAGACTTGTGTCGGAGCTGCTATATTCCATCCGTTCTAATGTTGCAGCTAATTCATTCAAGTGAATGACAGTAAAAATTTTACACAGCATAAATTTCGTTTGAAATATTAAAAATAATGCGAGGTAACTGTATTACGGCACGCTCACAATGTGAGAAATCAAGATATAATTAAATTGCTTTGATTTATTTCGTAAGCAATTATTATTTCTGCTGCAACCTTAGAGTGGACAGGGTATAGGAGATCTGCTAGTAAAACGCTACACTGCAGTGTTAAAACTACACTTCATTACTAGTGGCGCTTTCAGTCATAGAGGGGTCAACTCAATAGCATTGTTAGTTATGCTAGTGTCCAGACCTGTACTTCTACGACCGTGGTTGTTATTGTACCAGCTCTCGGGGCTTACAGGAAGGTAAACAAAACCATATGGAGTTTAAGACATTGGTTTAAACAAACTCTTACATTTCATGAAATACTGTAATTTGTTAGTGTCTCATTTACATATTTAGAAATCGTAAATCTGACGTTACTTATCTAACAATTTCCTCACAGATTATAAAATAAGGCCTACTAAACTTCAGGGTAACCAAACTTCTGTGAACTCAGACGCCATTGCAATCCAAAGAGAAAATGAGTACAATAATATTACGTCTTGTAGCTCCTGTTACTACTTGTTTATTCTGTGATTTCGGAATGTTTTCTGTTTCAGTACGTACTTCTAGCCACTTGTTTCCGTGTCATCACCTCTTTTCGATAGTTGGCTGTCTACTATAAATGTAGATGAAATAAACGCACATCACTCTTCATATGTTTTTTTTTTAGGAAACAAAGATAATGAAATAAACTGATATACTCTCACGACTGCTATCAAAATTCAACAATAGGGTAAACATTCCTTATAAAATGGCGGCCACAACATCTGGTTCATACGTAGCAAACGTCCTGACCCATGATTGGTTGAAAAATACGATTGTGCTGCGCCCTAGCGTAAGGACCCCTTACTATACTCAGCTTCAAATCGTCCATAAGAACTTTACCCCCCCCCCCTGCTTCATTACTTCTATTGCTAGGCTTGCAGGTATGATAATCTGTCCATCAGATTCAGGATATGACCCATCGCCAATTTGAGTAGAAGATTAGAGAATTGCTCAGGAGAGATATCAGTTTTTAATTGATAAAGATATACAGAGAATTTAGTAACACCATCAATTAATACGTAATTAAAAGTTAGTTACTCTTTTCTATAGTACACGCGGGCGAAGTCGCAGCGGGACAGCTAGTATTAAAGAAAAATACCACAAACCACGTTTACATAACGAACTTAAAAAGTACTAAATAATTTCTTTTGTAAAAATAATTGTATGATTTAAACGAAAACCCGGGGTCGCATGCAGTGTGTGGTAATTAATGCATGAATAGTTCATCTAAGTCACTAACATTTTTTTTTTGCACTGCATATTATATGAACTGACGTGCGAGTTTTATCAATGACAGCTGCTCTCTATACTCATTACTATTATCTATTGCATGCGCCCAGCGTTTTTTGTTTCAATTTTACAAGTATTAAAAATAATCGAAATTATTGTTTAATTTTTCGTCCGTTTTTAAAAACTTGGTATATTAAAATCAGTTTCATTTAATACAATTCTCTGCTTTTGTGCGTGAAATTTTGCAATCACGTGTTTTAATTGTACCGTCCCCTACTTAGGGACTAGCACCTCAACCACTGGTGACGGTAACAAAATTACAAAAACAAAGTAAGGAGGGTGGCGAATCCCTATAGATATTCAAGGGCGCTAAGGCAAAAGTAATCCTCACTCAAAAGTAAATCAAATTCGTAACTTCTAACACCTCAGTAAAGTAATACCAATCAAACATCAATAGCAGCAATCATAATCACATTAATGTTCCAATCAAGAAAAGGTATACTGTTACTACAACTTCAATTAAAGATCAAAAGTCGGGTTCAATCCCAACAGGGATTTATTCAAAACTCAAAATCAAATAGCAAAACATCAACATAACAATTAACCATTTTAAAAACTCAAATAATCAGCAACACAAGTCAAAAAAATGTAAATATAAAGAAAAATATGAAAGTACAGGCATAACATTAAACATCAACTTTATGAATTACTATAAACAGGCGTGCAGAAGTATCAGTTAATCTGTCTATCTGAATAATATGACTCCGTGAAGGCCTAAATGAGAGTACTGCAAAGGGTGTAGCGAAAGACAAAGACAAATATTACACATGTGCTAGCCCTATCCTTATAGGAAACTAACTTTAACAATAACAAAGAACAATGATAACTGAGTCCCATACCTCAGTAGCGAATACACAATACGACCACAAGTCTGAAAAAAACCCTATAGTTATAGGTGGTAAACTTCAGGGGGACACACGCCCCAAAACACACATACACCACGGGGACACCGCCCCAAAACACATACAGTAGCAAAATCTACCGAGTCCCATACCTCGGTAGTATGCATACAATACCTATCACCCTAACACAGTTTCAAGGCAGGCACATACAGTGCATAAAAATTACTCAATCCAAATATTATAAATGATCTGCTTAAATTTACCTTCTCTGCAAAGGTCTAACCTTGAAAATTACACGCCAGCAATTATTAATTAACAAATACGAGCAAAACTAAAACTATTTAAATGTCTGCCCCCCTTCTCACTCTCTCTCTCTCTCTCTCTCTGAAAGCTGAAAATATAGTAGAAGTTACCAGAAGTTAAACATTGAAAAACTCGAACGCGAAAGTTAACCTGAATTATTAAGTAAAAATGGGGAAAAAATACGAACAGCAAAACACGAACGAAACACTAGGACTTGGGCCATTATGCTACAGGACTTTAAAAAAAAAAAAAAAAAAAAAAAAAAAAAACAGGCGCCGAAAATTAATCAATTACAAGTCCTGCAGCATAACAACCCATTCCACATTTACAATAACGAATAAGACTGACACATTTCACTGGAAGCCGACTGAACACACATATGAGAAATCCACGAAGCTTTATACTAACAGCGAGTGATTATTAAATCCCTGAAAATAGTCCGCCCAACATGGCGGAGCAACAGTAACACATAAAAATTACAATAAAATAATTATCACTAATAAGCCTGAAAATACATAATGAAAACTAAATAAAAACTTTGTACAACTCGGTGTGTAGAAAATTAATTACATAATATCTCAATTTATAAATTTCAGATATTGACAAGAAAAATAATCATAATAACACGAAGAACAGTTTCTTGATGTACGGCACCGTTCACTTGAGTGAGCTAGTGTAGCACGAAGTTAGCTGGACTCTCTGCACCTGTGCATCTGCTTAATTCACATCAAGTCTATGGAGGTGAAACACCGTGTTTACATACTGCGTCGTAAAATGTTCCGAACTAATACAAGTGGATTGCTGGAACACAAAATACGTAAGTGTTTCTATTGACGTCAAATGTTGAAAACTTAGCTGCGGAGAATATACAGAAGTAAAATAAATGTAAAATTTTGTAGATGGAAATTTGAAGTGTCCAAAATTCTCGGGCGACGTAAAAACTTGCCGGTCAAACCGACAAGGTCGGTTCATAATAACATTGCGTATAAAAATTATAATTTTTATTTTTAAACTTTATTTTCTAATTTATTTCCCCTTATGTTGCATTGTAATTCATATCTGAGCTAAGTATGTAGTTTCAAGTATGTAGCATGTTGGGACATTAGTTTAACGCGATATTTTCAAACGTATAATAATTTTCATGTAAATAATTATTTATTTTAATTTTTTCTCATGTATTGCACTGTCATCCAATTCTGAGCTATGTTTATAGTTCCGTGCCTCTAGCTGCTACATATTATGTAATGAACATGTAGATAAAAAGTGAGTAATTAAACCATATATTAAACCCTACAATAGTACATTGCTCATTTTTACTCCAGCTTATTGGTACTGAACAGACAAACAAACAGGCAATAAAGCGAGATAACAAAACTGTGTTAAGAATTATACTTTATTGTTAGGCCTACCTCAGACGTTGGTCCAAAACGATTTACTATATTCTCGTATATTTTATATCTTTGCTACAGTGTATCAAGCACTGGGGTATAAAAATAGTGTAATTAACGAGGAACTTTAAAAAATATTATAATAATAAGAATTTAAATATTATTATATTTCGCTAACTTTTTTTCAAAATTGCGCTATATTACTATGTTTACTTCCATCTTACAACGAATGCTAAACACACCATTAAAAGATTTAAAAAGTAATACAGAAATTCATTAAGTATTTTGAGTGCACCTAGTTACATTTTACATTTTATGGAAGCAAAGGTAGCAAAACATCATACACTGATTGAAAGAGAAGGATGAGTCCGATTCGAGATAAATTTCTTCACGAAATTCTTGAGTCAGTGTAGAAGTTGCAACAAATTAACTTTATAGAAATTTTAATGGCGTAATATTTAATGTTTAAATGTTCTTAACTGTACTAAAATGTATGCAAAAATTATTGTACTGTTTGGTTCATTATTTATTCTCATGCAAGATCCCAAACCAATAAAAACCCCTTAAAAACACATACAAATAACTGAAAGTTGAACAGCCTTAAGTGGCCCGCCTACATGGCGCCTTAGCGGCCGTTCGACCTCATTGATGTGGATTTTTCCCCCACAAAAGCGGGATTGGGCCAACCTCTGTTGTGGAGGAGGTTGTCTCTCGCTCTCTGTTGTCCTCTCGGTCTCGCGAATCCTTCAATTTTCCACAACACTGTCTGCATATTTGCGCAGGACACATATTACAAGAACAAGATTTCCTCGAAATGTTCAGTTGTTACAAGGTACAAACAGTCACGGGATCGAAAGCTAAAGGATAGATCTACTAAGGTTAAACGGTTTTAAGTAAAAATAACAAAAAATAACGGCATTTCACAAGCCGTAAAAGGCACTAATTTGGAATGTTAAGGCCCTACTTTCTAATTACTTAAGAAACTGATAGAACTGAAACCATTTACCCTTGGTGTGAGGTACCTTAATATCTTTTATATGTTAAACTCACAATCTCACAACTAATATTTTCTGTGAAAAAACGATTCTCCTGAACCTCTACAACACAACTTTCATGGCAGGTAGGCGGACCCCTTAAGGTGGTTCCCTAAGTAAGCTGTGTTTGTGAGGCACAAAATCGACGGGTGAAGTGATTTACTATCATTGTTTTCTCGCTGTCATTAAAGAGATGGTCAAATTATACTTGAAATGACGTACGTATATTTCCGATGTAAAATAATTGCGCACAATTATCCTTCAAAAACTAATCGCTACCACTACAGCTGATTGCGAAAAGATTTTGTGACTCATTAAGTTCAAACTACTAAGCGATAAACAATTTCTTGTTGGTTACTTTTACAACATTGCCTGATAAGGATTTGTGAACAAATAACTATGTTTATAAATAAATTTTTGTCGTAGTATCCACTATATTACAAATACATATGTTTAAAAATTTGGGACGTGAGAACGACGAAGGAACCTGTTGTTGACGACGAATAATTGTCGGACGAAAGAAGAAGTCGAAATTTGGGTCAAGACAATCTGTTGTAATTTTATTGAGGTTTTATTACCGTCGATGTCTCCTCTATACAAACATTAGTTTTGAAAAAACAAAGTGCGATGTTGAAAGAAAGAATTGCGTTAAATCATATTTTTAAGCATTTGATTGAAATTTGTATTTTGCTGGTAAAATTAAAAACCTTCGTTATTTCTTAAGCTACAAAAATAAGTCTTGTTTTACAGCGCTTCTAATTGTTTCCACTAACAGAATAAATTAAAACGCCAATTTTTTATTTTTCCCAACAAGACGTAGGCTACTTTTTACATTTCCACGTTATACTTTCGTACAAGGTTTTCTTGATAATAGTCATCCTGAAGTACCTTATCGTAACTATCAAAGTTATAAGCCTTCCAAATGTGAGCGTAACGTATTACCTTGACACCTCGCTCAGTGCTATTATTGAGGGCTTGCAAACGTCCTGTTATAATTTGTTGACAGACTAGACTTCGCTGACCTGTACATATCAGAATACAACCTGTGATTACAAAAATCACAAGACTGTAAGTTACACGAAGAGGTAAGTGTCTCTACCATAGGACTCTTAATTATTGGACAGATATATTCTCCTCGGAAGACAACGACATTTTTGACCAGTGGGAGATGTCGGACGGGTGTACAGTCGTTTGGAGTCTAGTCTGCTGGCAAAAATAATGCGAATTTTGCATGTTTTGTGTATACGTGACCATGCAGAAACGTGCTATACTGTATCTTGTAACAGAAGTACTTCATTCATCACCTGTATAGACCGCCAAACTCAAATCTCAGTACTCTATAAAAATTCTAAATAAGTTTATATTACTGTAGTTTCAGATCGAAACAATAATGGAATTTTTGTTTCATCGTATATAGAAGTAAAATATAATTTATTGCAAACAAAAATGTTGTGATCATACGTAGGATAAGAAGAAAAGGAAAAATCGTATATGTTAGCCACTATTATGTGGGTTGAGAGTTGGTTACGTACCCGTGAAGGCAAGGAGATCACAACGAACATTAACGCTTGGGATAAAACACGGTGCGAGTTTCGCAAGAGCAAAGGCACGGAATGTTCCATTACACGCCGCCGCATGGCTACAGCAGCTGGGTGACGTCACACGCTTTGTTTCATGGAATGATGGGTGGAGGGGGGAGGAGGAGTGGGTTACGGTCTCCCTGTGGTCACTGAGAAAGGGAAGGTCTACTGCGGACTGTCTCCACTACACAATCAAATGTCGCCGAGACCGTCAAGAAGTCGTAAATAGAGATGATGGTTTATCACGGGAAAACTTGACTGCTTGCTGGATTTCAACACATGTTCATTTTACCAGAAGATGACTGGCTTTAGTTTGATCTTGGAGTTATTACCCTATTTGACTGACACAATAAGATTCCCGCTATTGTAATAATATTTTATGCATATCATTGGTCTGCAGACAGCAATGTGTGTCAGAAGTACATCACCGAATAATATATGTTGCAAGAAACTTCAGCGTTTTCAAGAGTACGTTGATACAAAATATTTTCCCGATGTACCATAATCTATAATGATGGCATATCGCGAAAAAGTTTTGTATCTGCGTATCCTAGAAAACACTATAGTTTCTTGCGACATATACGTCTGGAACTACACAGCTGCCTGCAGACCAATTACAGGCATCAAATATTATTACAATAGCGGGATTTATGTTGTCTCAGTCAAATAGGGTAGTAACTCCAAGTACAAGCTAAAGCCAGTCATCTTCTGGTAAAATGAACATGTGTTGAAATCCGGCAAGCAGTCAAGTTTTCCCGCGGTAAACCATCATAGATAGTCGTAATCATAAAACTTTGTTTTTAATTTCCAAGAAGCTATCATATCTCTATAGATTGAAGTTAGAAAGCCTATTATGAGGTGTTTAAGTGGGCGGGGGGGGGGAGGGGGGGAAGCTCAACTTCACGATTGTTGGCAGAGCGTTTTTGTGCAGAGTCATTATTCATTTGACTGTGCCAATCAGTACATGGATAACTATGACACATCACGTCTGTGATTTGCGGGATCAACCTCCAGACGCTGGGTGTTACGGCATCCAATCACTGACCACAAAGCAGAGATGCAGGTGCGCACGTAAGACAGTGAAACAAAGCGGTGCAACAATCTTTTCGCGAAAACTACCGGGTCCTACCAATAACCTGTATATCACTGTAACTTCTGTGATTAGACGAAAGATGTTTTGACACACCTTTGAAGGTTGCAAGCCAGTAGTAAATAATAAAATAATTCGTGAGGCTACCCATTTGTACGGTTAGGAGCCAATGGATATTCGACTGGGGCCTGTGTGTGTATAGAACTGAGAAGTCTAGACTGCTACCAGATTAATACGCGAAATACTCGTGCCCCTAAATCAACTGACTGGATTTATTTGCTTGGACATACTCCATTGCGAAATAAATGACTGTTAAAAGGAAACTAAAAATAATACAAGAAAACATAAATAAGCAGAGTATGCTTTAGTCATCAGGATACATACACAACATGAAATTCCAAAACTGGAATCGGTCAGATAAAAACAATGAACAAACAGAAAATAAAAGAAATAACAAGAATATAAAAATAGCTAAGTTGACATGCGACACAACGATGAGACGAGACAAAAACACAAACAGAAATACAACAAAACAACGATGAGACTAAACAAAACACAAATATGTCGGACCCAAACAGTATAAACTGACTGTTTGGAAAACTACTGTGTTTTGTTTCGTCTCATCATTTGTGTCGTTTGTTGTTTTTTCTGTTTCGGTCCGACATATTTGTGGTTTGTTTAGTCTCATCGTTATTTTGTTGTATTTCTGTTTTTGTTTTTGTCTCGTCTCATCGTTGTGTCGCATGTCAACTTAGCTATTTTTATATTCTTGTTATTTCTTTTATTTTCTGTTTGTTCATTGTTTTTATCTGACCAGATTCCAGTTTTGGAATTTCATGTTGTGTATGTATCCTGATGACTAAAGCATACTCTGCTTATTTATGTTTTCTTGTATTATTTTTAGTTTCCTTT
>PNEQ01079471.1:0-30459 GCA_003012365.1 Medauroidea extradentata | reverse complement strand
GTTTAAAAATCACTTAATTATTGTGAAATTACTTTGATAAATGACGGTGTCTCAAATATTGTCAATATTGACGCAACTACTTAATTGCGGAACTCATTTTGGAGCGTCTTAGCCAAGACTGTGTCAAGTCGCTGCCGTCATACTTTTGTCGCGTCATAATACATCGGTGGTCGCACTTTGTCGTTACACGGCTTACCAAAGTCGTAGCTTATTTTTGTTATGACGGGGTTCATGGAGATACGTAATCTACCCTCAGGAGACCCCCCACGACGGATGGCTGCACTCTATTGCTTCACACCGCACTAACTATATAAACGGTATGCTTTTTAAATCCTTGTTACGTAAAATTTAATCAAACTTATTAAAACAAAACGATTATGTTTTCTTCGGTATTGTGACACAATACCGAGAATATTGAATGGTCACATCCTGAGTTTATGTTAATGTTTGTGATTTACACTATATAAGATGAACTGATATAATTTAATTACAATAGCGACCATATCTGCACTCACAGAGTGAGAGAGCGAGGAGAATTGGGTGGTATACATGGTGACGCCGAAGCGGGAGGGGGTAAACGGGAGAGCCTCGAGAAATCCCCCAACCAGCGACATCGGCCGGCACGATCACCACATATAAAAATAGGTTTGATCCATTTGAGGCCGCTTCACAATGAAGATAACATAAAGCTTGTTACATTACCTTTGTGTTAACTTTACCGAATAATTTCCTGTGAATTTGTTAGGCACTCCACGTTGAAGTTAAGATACATGCATCTTCGTGACGTTGAGATACAAGGCTACCAATTCAAGACACAGGTTTCGTAACATTCACTGAGAATATTATAAGTCACCGTGCTGCACATGTGACGTATAAATAGTTCATAGGGCAAAAATATATTTATCGAATGTGGTAATATCATATTTATGCGTACGCGTGTTCTAACCTGCAACACATAATTTCACACCAATTTGCTCACATGGTGCTGCTTCAAATTAGGCGTTCTTGAATTTTTTAGATTTCTTGTATTTTTAACACGTTTGTGTGTGTAACACGATATTAAAGTTTCACAAGCGATCGTAAAACGTTAAAATGGCGTGGTACCTTGTAGAGTTTCACCACTACTTTCATGGTACAGTTTAGACAACAAAAAAACAACGCCTCTTCTGATTGAGTGCCGTTACGTTAACTTACGCAAAGTTCATGTTTAACTAACTTCAGACCACGTTACGTTACCTTTACCTTGCTCTTAAGTCAATGTGAACAGGCAGCAATGATATCTATGTCTGAAAATAACGGTACCGTAAAAATTAATTTCAACATAATTTCGAACAAGTAAACTACTAAAATTAATTTCAACATAATTTCGAACAAGTAAACTACTAGAATTAATTTCAACATAATTTCGAACAAGTAAACTACCATTACAAAAGTATAGTGTTGACCAAACTAGCTTTGTATATCCTTTCTCAGGTTAATAGTAAGAGCGTAATATTGAAAGGTATTAGCCATCCCAGACATGAGGTCGCAAACCCTGGCTCGCAGACGGGTGGCTACCAGGTAACGACCTCCTGGAGAGCTCACAGTCGTGCTAGACACAGCGGCGCGCATAATCTTGGTTGATTGACAGCGACGGTGGTGCACTCTCTGGCAGAGTGCTTGAACTGTTTGGAGGAGTTTGGAAGGGACCTTTAAATTGTTTGCGAGCACCCATCTAGCACTCAGCCTTAACCCTTACTATTTATACATGTGTTGCTCTGAAAAAGTATTTCTATTTTCATGTTGAAAATTAATTTCTCAATAATGTAAACGTGAGCAACTGTTCATTTCAAGTGCTTATGTAGACTGCAAGTTTTGACACGTTTCGGACTGCGTTACTCCAAAACCAGTTTGAACCAGAAAATTAAAGTAAAGTGTTCAGCCATAATTGTTACACATAGATTCTTGTCTTGTGGATCCAACACCAAGTCACCTTAAAATATAATGAAAAATTAAAATTTTTCCAGAATTTTGGTATTTTGCAAGATTATTTCACATAGTAGGGTTAAACTATTGTTTGCTACTACGATTATGTATTTCTTGTAATGCTAAAATTTTCTCTTTACCTTAGCAAAAAATTAAAAGAATGTTTTCTTTTATGCGAGTTAAACATCAGCCTGCTCTCAAAACTTCTACTAGGCCTTTTTTCAGCCTACGCTTGGGAAGAAAAACTAGTCTCTGTTAAAAATAGTAGCCGATAAAAATGAAATAAAAGTAGTATTGAGCGGCTCTTTGATAAGGTTGTAAGTTGTAAAAATATTTTTAAAATATGAATAATCGAGAAACCAGACCTTTGTGATTTCATGTGAAGTGACTCTTACGCAAGAGTATCATGCGTGATATTAGACCATAGAACGTACTTTAATTGGTCGTTGAATCAGGAGATCCAGCCCGGTTCACAGGCCTGCAGGTCGTCAGGTTTGATGTCACCTGGTTTCTTTGTATGGATTTTCTAAAACATGAAGTTTATAAACAAGTGCCAACAACTCGTGAAGACATGACAAAACAAATCAGAAATACTTGCACTCAAATTCCAGAAGGTACATTACTGTCCTACGTACAGCCATTTGAAGCATGAATCAGTACATTTATAGAATGTGACGGTCAAATTTTTGAACTCTTACTCCAAATTAATAGTGAGAGACAAGGAGACATACCTACAAGAAACACACCAATGATGACATGCAAGGTGACTTACATAAAAAAGCACCCCAATCATGAGATGCAAAGTGACTGGTATAAAAAAAAGCACCCCAATGGTGACAGGAAAGGGGACTCCGCTATTACACATGCATGATGACGTAATTTAAATTCTACTGAACATTAATTGTACGAAATGGAAAGCCAAATTTATGTGTTGAAATAGTGAGAGAATTTTGAACTTTAAAACGGATCTCTGGCAGCAAGGGGTCGCCTCAAATCTAATTAAATGAAGCTCGAGGATTCATAGTTTATAGAGGTAATACATTTTTTTATGGCCAGTTTGGCCAGATGTGTAATTTCATGAGTTATTAATTTGTGGCAATGCCAACATTTAAAAAATCTAGTATTTAGAGTTAGTTTTTCCTTGGCTGACCTATTTCTGAAAACCGAAATATTTGTTTTTGGTAACAATTCAGTTAGATTATGGGCAACTGAACTTAACAGTTTACAAGATTTGTGATTATGAGTGTTAGCTTTTGTTTGTAGCAGTTTACTGTTATGTAATTGTTCAAGGAATAGTATAAAGCAAAAGGGTACGAATGTTCTGATGGTATATAAAATCTAGGAGCTTTAATTTTATAGAGTATACTACTGATAGTACACAATTTTTTTTATTTTTGTTAAAAGTTAATATTTCAGAAGTTTTGAAAATTAATAAAAAATTGAAAATTATTTTGAGCAGAGATAAAATTTGAAAATGTATTTTGTTGTGACAGTGTGGTCTCGTAATACTTATTATACAGGATGTACATAAGTCCGATCTCATAGGATAAGTCGCATTCCGCATGTGCAAAGCTAATCGTGGCCACAAATTTAATTATTTTCGGTCATAATGGCACATGGAGGTGAACACACTGCAGTAATCGTACTTCAACATTCCATATTTGACCCATTTATATTTCCTTTATGAGATTGGACATGTGGGACAATCTGTATTGCTGTACTTTAACAATTTTTCCCATAATTGTAATGTTTTAAAAATTTGTATAATACATTGATGTTTACCTCCTCTAGCTCTTAAGTACAAACCATGACACATGAGCCTGCAAGCTGTGTGGGATCCCCTAGTATGTTTGTTTAGTGCAGTGGTCAGGTCCTGTTTCTATCAAAATGCTAAAGAGAGGGAACTTGTTGGGAAAATGCACTGTGTGTCTAACTAGTCATTGATATAAACTACCCTAAGGCTTTACCACACTTTTATCTTAATTGTCACGAACACTGAACAGACACTTACTTAATATTCTGGCCAGGGACATTTAATACATGTACTTGCATATTGTATACTTTTTAATTTACATTTCTTGCCATTGTCTCTTCATTGGTGCCTTTCTCAGTTGTTGTTAATCTTTGTTTACTTATTAATTCTCATGATTATGCTCTTTTACGGGCAGCATGCATGCAACTAATAATAAATAATTTGCAGGGTGGTAAATCTTAAGCTTGGCATAACCAGTACTATTTTGTTTCTAACCTAAATATAGCTGATGTCAAAACACAATTATTTCCATATATGGTCAGATGCTTGAGTAGTTGCCTAGGCCTAACTGGCAATGAGTTACTTTCTGATATTATTTACTCTGTAACTTGGTTTCATTAGTGTAAGTCGCGCTGCAACATAAGCACCTCTGGTGACAGTTATCTACAACCCTGAGACACACAATGTGCTCTGCCCAATTTAAGAACATCGATGACATGACACAGACATATGCTGGCGACAGAGGACTTAAACTTTGTGATATCTGACTAATAATACAGTTTTACTTAAATTCGTCTGGAACCTTTGTTATTTCTTTCTCTGCTGTACACTTTATCTCGTAACGTGTTCTATGTTACCGGGCACAAGAAATTAAACCTAAACTTAGTGGCCAGCAGAGTTATTTGATTTGTGAACACATGCATGTTGACATTATTGTATGCTTTCAAGAACTTTTATGGTAATTTCTTTGTAACTTGCTGTATGTTTTAAGTGTACTGCTATCTAACTGTCATATCTTCACATCCTTCATAATGTCAACGGGCAACGTCCGCATAAGAGTTTACTGCTGTATACTTAGTCTCGCTATATCTGAACAAATGCAATGAACTTTACATAAAACCAGTGACAGTGTGTATAATTCTGAATGTTTGTGGTTGGCCTACCTCATGGTTTACGAAGAAGAGAAGTGTTGTAAGTATTCGTTATTGTGATGTGCTTCCATGCTGAGTTCTAAGTTAAATGCCCTGAAATGCTTTGTGCTCCTGACCTCAGCACGTGTAATTGTGGAGGTGGCATCCAACCCTTATATCTCATTTCACTCTTTCGCACTTCAGAACAGACTGTTCCAATATAGTATTACATTTTATAACTGTTTGGTATCCTAAAACTAATTTCTGTGTCAAATACCTACATTATGTGAATGACAAAGGCACATATAAATATTTGTTTTGTACCATGAGAAGAGTGAAATCTGGGCATTTCGGTCAAAGGGCCACAACTTTTTTCCTGCATGCATTCATTTAAACAAGAAAGTAAATTTCTCATGCATGCTTTGAAACAAGAATCGTAAATTTTTTCTACAGGCATTGAAACAAAAATATGATCTTTGAAATTCAGCATTCCAACAAGAATGAAATTGTTTCTTGCATGCATTCAGGCAAAACTAACTTTTTACCAGCATGCATTCAAACAAATAATTTTTCCTGTATTTAGTTAAGTAAAATTGATTACCCTGCATGCATTAATTTTTTATTTAGCAATAACTTAATAATTTTAGTTTTATTTGTTTTTGTCCTTACTACTTCTCTGGAGCAGGGGCTATTAGGCTGTGAGTCAGCAGCCTCCTCTGCATCCTGTAAGCTACTCAGCTCCGTTTTACTTGTTTCCTCCTCTGAGCTGCTAAGTTCCTCGCTCTGAGTGATTTTCTTTCGCCTTTGAAGTATCATATTGTGAAGTGCAGTCTCTACTTTAGCCCATAGCTTTTCTCCTTCATAGCCAAGTGGCGTTTCTGGCAGATCATCCGATTCATCACCTACAACAGTTCCACAGTATACAGTTGGCTTACACTTTCCACCATTCACATTATATTGCTTAAGTAGGATAAAACTCATCTGTTAGAATGACATTTACTCAAAGTAATTAGAGCTTGCTTATGATAAAATATACTGGATAGGTACACATATACAATTTCAGAGCAAATTTCATCACATCTGCTTAAACAGAACTATCTATGTTAACAATATGAACTCTTGTTTCTTAAACATTGTTAAATGAAGTATAAAATGCAAATTTTTAATAAGAAATATATTTTTGATCATTTAATTTAGTAAATAAATTATAACAGAAGTTAAACAGTGAACAAAGTAAACTATATGAAACTGGAAAGTAAATGTTACACTACTCTGATTACGAAATTTTGAATCTTTAACATGTGACAAGGCTCCAAAGACTTTATAGTGAAACTGTTTGTGTTACTTACCACATGTTAAATAACTATAAACACATAATAGGTTGGTTTACTGAGCCTATATTCGTAACCACTAATACACCAGTAGATAGGTACTGCATTCATTCACAATACAACTTATGCCATTGTGGCTACATTTATATTCTGTATCATAAACATGTTTACTGTTCTGTCATTACTAAAACATAAGCAAAAAAATGATTTTGGCATTATGTATTAACACTAGAAGAAGGTACAGTGGCAATAACCTGTTGTTATGTCTGTCAACTAAGAAACTCCAAGAGTGGTATGCTAACTCTTGTTTGGAGATGTGACAATACTAGTCACGACAGACTTTATTCTGACTACTGTAATGTTCAGCCCCTCATTTAACAGTCACTGAATAAAAAGATGTTCATGAAAATTGTATTTGTCAAGATCAGAACATTTCCTTCTTCCATCTTGACAAAGCAATTTCATGGCAAGGAAGTTGAATCTTAAATGAAACAAAATGCTTGTAAAGAATCACAGTTACCGAGCAATGATTTTACTGGTCTGTCCAGTACACTTTTATCTGCACATTAGTACTTCAAATGAAGACCTTTAAACAATTTGGGAATAACTAATAATTTGTATTGAAAGTGTTTGAAACCAATATTAGTCAAATAAATGTGGACTTTGTTATCTAAAACTGTATTTTATTATGTTTGTAGTTTTAACTCAGAACAAACATTCTTAATCAGAAAATAAATGAATCTAAAATTTCTGAAAGAATCAGAGTTAATTATTACAGTAACAGCAATTACCCAATCACCTTTGCTCTGCTGAGTTAATGTGCAAGGAAGGCAAGACAGATATGTGGTTCAATAAGTCTGTTTGGTTTATGTTTGAGGTGGTAATTGAAAAATTCCCTATGTTTCGTAGTATTTTTATTTAACAGTACATTAAATTTAACAGACATTGGTACCACAGTTTCTTTATTTGTGTGTCTAAAGCTTGAGAAAAACACAAATATAAAAAGTATTCTATTTAGTTCAGTAAAACATGATCTGCCGTGTTGTTGTCCCTATGACATCACCATAAAGTACATTTTATTTTATGTAACTCACAAACTACAGCAACACGTTCAGGTTATGAAATTGCATTAAATCAAGTACTTTATACAGTAAGAACCGGTATAGCTGGAACTATCAAAGAATATAAATGTGTATATTAGTTCCTTTGTGCTGCCATACTACAAAATTTACTCCAAATATAATATTTCTGTAGTGCTGACTGACAAATCAATGTGGACTGCATGGTTTAAGCTACCAGTCTGCTATTAGCAATATAAATACAGTTTATGTATTTTATGATTATTTTTATCTATTATGTACAATATGGCATTGTTAGCATAAATTAAATATGTTCTTTTAAGTTAAAAGTTTGCAGTCAGTATTGTGCATTTTGTGAGAAAATCTCAGCAGCTGCAAGTGTTTTAGCTGTTCCACTGCCTGTGGTAACAGCATTAGCCAATGGGTAATTTCAAGGCACCTGTGATAGGCTGATTAATCAAGGAGTGGGCAGAGTCTTGCAAAATTTGCCATGAGATGGCAATACAGCAGGCTGCAGCTTTTACGAAAGACTTCTCAAAAGATACGTAGCCTCTATTGGGAGGAAAACATTTGTTTTAATATAATAATAATATACTCTGCTGTATTGTTTCCTCGACTCATGCAACCAGGAAGCTTGATCACCAGCCTGTAAGAGCCAGGTTTGGTTAAACACAAAGCTATTATCTTGGTTCACTTTTTGGACATATGTTAATTTCATTTGGCTGACTTAGTAAACCTAAGTTCATTATTCTAAGCTGAATTTGGAACAGTAAAATGAATTCGAAGTAAGTTAAGCCAGAATTTGAATTAAATTTATATAAACTCAGACCAATTACTAAAACATTGCTGCATGTGAGAGCTACCTTGCTGCCTTCAATCCTCTCAAGTCAACACCAGGGAATTCTTCGTTATCAACTAAAAACTCTGTAACCATGCATGCATTAACAGTGGATAAATTTCTGGAGCTATATTTTGTATAACTGGGTTCATTGAATTTGATCAGTTTTTTAAATCCGTGTAAAATTTCAACACACATATTAATGCCTCCAGTGGTGGCTAACCAAAACAGGTTAGCATGAAGAGATTTTGGTCAGCACTTACCATCGAAGTCTTTAGCAATGGTGAGGAGTGATATGATGTGAATAAGGAGCAGCACCGTAATGCAGTGAAAAATGGGGACTCCCACATGCAAAAGTCCAGGTACCAATCCCGCCGGGAATTGAACCATGGTTGCCTTGTTGGGAGGCAAGTTCTCTAGTAACTGTGTTATCTGCTGCCATTACTTTGTGTGGTTGTATTTGGTGTGGAAATAATTCAGAAGAATCATGTAAATTCTTAATAGTTTTTCTAGGCACCATCCAGATTGCTTTGCTCTTATAATAACAATCAGGATTCAATATTATTTTGTCCGTTATGAAATGTCAGGTATTTTTAAATAAATATTTAGTATACTTTCCAAAAAATAAAAAAAATTTGTCAATGCAACATTATTTTATTCTCTCATTATAATGTATGATTTATCATTGAGATTCAAAAAAGGCATTGGGATACTATAGTTCAATACAGTTAGTTGTGTCACAAAAAGTATCACCCCTACAGAATATTTATGAGAGAAATAGAGAGTAATATTGCACCTAAACTATTCAGTATAGTACATAGCATAAATGTTATCCTAATAAAAATTACTTCTCCACTTGAATATGTATACGAGATAGTTTTTTTTAGGTTGTATCAATATTTTCTAGGTTATAATGGGTTTTATTTGTTTCAGAAGGTGTTATCTTCCCGAGGCGACTACTACTGTGTCTCCTCTCATTTTGTTTGCGTCTGAAAGACGACAAAATGTGAGCACTTGTGGAGGGCCTTTAATCTTACTTGACAGTGAAACCAACCTGTAGTGCTGTTAATTTGTAAGTAACTAGAATTTTTTTTATTTTCTCTCATTAGGCTTTGTTAGCGTGAATTTTAGATGCTGAATTTAAATATGATACTTAGTTGCCATCTATAAAGTGTTTTTTAAATACTGAATCTAGGCCATGGTTTGCTTTATATTTCAGGAATTAACATTAATATTTGACTATCTTTGTTTATTGTAGTTTAGTTTACAGACAGTACTTGTAACAGACCACATGTTTTGTGCATTTTGTTTTTCCATTAGGTCACATGAGCAATAAAATCTGCAGCAGCATTTTTCATGTGTAGTTTTCAAGATAGTTTGTGCAAGCTAGGGCTGTTCAATATTTTGATACATTGATAACTGTATAAATTGCAATTTCTAACCAATGCCTTATTTTCTAAATATTGATTGCGAAAACACAAAGTTTTTTTTAATTATTGTCAATACATTGAAAACCCTTGTATATTGTAATTGATAACAATTTCAAAATTGTATGAGACCATCAAAATTGGCAGTATTATCAAATTTGTCTGTTTATCACTGATAAAAATGCAGAAAAAGGTAACTTTACCAGTGGTATAAAACTTCCACAGCTAGAAAATGTGCAAAATTAAAATCTGCAGCTGAGATGGTTGAAGAAAAAATAGTAACTGACATAAGAAGGATGTGTGTGTTGCTTACTCAATAAATTAGAACAAGAATATTTATTTTATTTTTTGACAAACATAATTTTAAAATTAGAGAGTATCCAAAGCTACTAATTTGGTAAGCCTTATTATCAACATTCAAATTAAAATTTTTTTAGCAGAAACGGAATTTAAAAATGGCATATTCACCATTACTTTTATTAATTTTAAACGTTTATGAAGTACTACAGCATGTTGGTCAACATTATAGATGAGTTAATGCTATCAAAAAAAACTATTTTACGTGTTTACAGGGACAAAAACTTAGTATTTCAATATAATTATTTACGTGAATCTCTCAAAAGGTGAGATGTGTGAGAGACTGGCTTTTGTGCTCAGAATCCACTGGAAATATATTTTGCATACCCTGCCTTTTGTTCCAACCATTCAACAAGAGAACATGTTTTTTTAACAGGATTTGGTGACTGGAAACATTCTAACTTCGTTCAACATCATGAGAAATCTAGAGATCATCTAAACAACAAGCGTATGTTAGTAACCAGAAGAAAAAAGCAAAAGGCTTTACGTCACTGTTAGTAACTTAGTATGAAACTGAAGTGAAATACTACTGGCATGATTTGTTAGCAAGGATTGTTTTTGAGGTGTGTTTCCTTTCAATGAGAGTTTATCTTTTCAGAGGCGATGTTGATGAAATAGGCTCAACTACAAATGGACTATACCTGGGGTGCCTTGAACTGATGAGCGAGTATGACACATTGTGTGCAAAACATATAGCCAAATTTGCACATAATGGCAGTGGAAATGTTTTGTACATGTCCTCCAAAACCTGTGACTAATTAATAAACAACATGGGTAAACTTGTACTAGACAAAATCACAAGCAAGGTAAAACGTTCTCGTTAGTACTGTCTTACAGTAGATTCCACACTTGACTGCTCTCACATTAATTAGCTGTAGTTCTTTGTTATATCTTTCTTTCTGATGTTGCACCGAAGGAAACAACTTGTAAAGCTATTACCTGGTGTGTTACATGCTGCCATTTTTTAGAAGAAGCTGTTGTGAAATGTCTGAGGGCTTTAGGGTTAGAAATTTCACTCTATAGAGGACAGAGCTACGATAATACATCAAACATGGCAGGTGCATACTCAGGGCTCAAAGCAAGAATTAAAACACACAATCCACCAGTAGAGTATGTTCCTTGTGCTGCCCATTCCTTAAATCTTGTAGGCTCTGTTACTGCAGATTACTGTACTGTTTTTTGCTTTTGTTCAAGAGCTCTATTAAATTTTCTTGGCTTCTACTCATAGATGGGCTGTTTTGAAGGCTATCCTTGAACAAAATAAAACACCGGTCTTGAAAAAGTTATCAGAAACTTGCTGGTCAGGCGGAGCTGATGCAGTCACAGATTAAGTACTCAGTTTTGAAGACATTGCGAGGCTCTGAAGTACTTAGCACGAGACTCAATGCATAAACCAGCTACTCGTTTGGAGAGTCAGGACCTTGAGAATAACCCTGACGTAGTAGAAAAGATTGATAAAACTAACAAACTACTTCAGGAAAAAACTCTTAATTTGTTCAAAGCAACAAAGGCAGTTACTTCCCTTCAATCCTATTTGAAAGAAAAAAGAGATGGGTTTGAACAGTTTGAGGGAGCAGCATTGAAGCTTAGTTAATTTGAAACTTCAATCTACTCAAGAATCCATAAATGTAAAATTGTCACTGATGAAAACTTTTTAGAACCGGTGTGTTCATCAAAATTATTGATTCACGTATTGCTAACTTATGATGAAGAAAAGAGGCTTACGAAACATTAGCAAAACATATAAATATTTTGTTAATGTTATCATCATCAAAAGGAATAGAAAACAATAATTGGGAGAGTGAGGTAAACAAGCTTGTCAAGTGCTACCCTGAGACATGAAAATAATATTTCCAATGAGTGTCTTTATTTCAAGGCCTATGTTGAATGGGAAAACTTGAAAACAATACCAGAGTTCTATTCTTATAAAAAAACCTCCAGAGTACATTTCCAAACAACGAAATTGGATTGAAATATTTCTGACATTGCCCGTTACGTATTGTACAGCAGAAATATGTTTTCCTGTTCTTAACAGTGTAAAAATATTAGAATGTCACTTATAGGAGGTGAAAAACTCAATTGTATGGTTCTGATGTGTTGTGAAAGAAACATTACTTTGAAAATTGACTTTACAGAAATCATTGAAAGATTTGCTCAGGAGAGAGCCAGGAAAAAACCTTTATTGTTTTGTATCTACTTACATGGCGAAATATGAGTCGGATACTCATTTAGTTATTATTTTTACTTCTTTTTTAATGTTATTTATTATCTTAACAACATTCAGATTAACCCATTTTGCGAGGGAATTTAAAAGTCTAAAAAAAAGTAAATAATATTGTTATCAACAATTTTTTTCATTTTTGTTACAGCAGTATTTTCATTGTAAACCTGAGGGTTGGGGGCAGGGTGAATAGTGTGTGCCCAGGGTGCCTAGAACCTTAAGGCCGGTATTCCTAAACGTTTGTATAAGGGTAAGGATATTGCTTATTCAGGACTAATCTGTGACTTTTCCTTGTCCTAATATAATTACGCATGTGCAGTATGCTTAGCCCTACAGACAACTACACACGTTACAACGTATTTTACCACTTGCTGGACTAATATTGTTTTTAATAATAAAAGAGAAAACAAAAACATTCAAATCATACAGAAAATGAAACTTTGTGGCAGCAGGAATACTAAATTCTAACCCACTAGCATTTAAAAGCTCAAATTATTCAAAATCAACAAATTTGTGGTTTTAAAAGCATTGCAGCATACGCATATTTTTTTGGATATTGTTATGAAAGTGATTGAATAGCTCAGACGCTAAGGTGTTGGGCTGGTAATAATTTTATTTGGATTCGTATCCCGGTCACTCAAATTTTTTTAACTTTTTTATATATTATGTATTACAATAAAATAAAAATGAAATTGATGTTTATTTCCATAAATATAGTTTCTAAGTATTCAACTGACTCAAAAATATAGAAATAAGATAAATATTTGAAATATTGATGAATAGAAATTTTTTCCCCCGGTTAATTGTAGTCAACATGTAGGAATACCACGTCTAGTGTACGGAATTGAATTACTTGACATTTTTTGTTCTTTAAATGCTAATAAATAGAATGAATAATGGACGTACGATCAATAATCACCTTTTGTAAACAGGCCTACTTTGAAAATATGCAATTACAATTGTTACAAACTGTTATATACTGTTGATTTAAACACATTTTTGTAAGATATGATACGTTTAACTAACATTCAGAAGTTCTATGTTTTTATTTACAATCATTCCAATATTTTTAAATTTAATTTCCGAAATAGAATTTTTACAAGTAAAATAAAATAAATGTCGTTTATATTTTTTTCCTAAATAACTCGTATTTAATCTGCATTACGTCATGTTAAATAAAAGTTTCAGAAATAATTAATCGTGTTCACAATATATTCACCTACGAAAAAACAGCTAGCGTGCTATAAATAATTTGTAAAAATATCGCCATTCTCGTGCCATTGTAATTAAAAATTTAGTTTAATGTATGAAAAAAATTACAGATTTGTAAAAGTCTAATTCAAAGAATCGTTTGTATGACAGAAAATCTGCTCACTCATTCTGTGGCTTGTGCATAGAGACGATATGACATTTAATAGGCGTTTATTTCATTATCTTGTAAGGAAAATCTCAAGGTAAGTGATCACATTTAAAAATTACAGTTTTATTTTTAAAGTAAACACACTTGTACACTAATCTGCGAATGATATGTGCATGTATCGAAAAAGTACAAGCTTAACTAATAAGACTACTTTCCTTAAATTGGTGCAAATAAACCAAAAAATTTCACATTGATCATGTAAATGTAAACATTAGAAAATATTTCTTTGTTTCTTCATGTGATTCTATCTTCTAACATTGTGAACCTACAACAACTGGAACTAGTTAGAAAAATTAAGTTTTTAATTTTATATTTTCTTAGAGTCGGCACAGTTGTTGTAGGAGAAAATAAATACATTTATGACATGAAATCTTGGGAAATAGCGTATGTTCAGTATTATACATGTTGAATTGTCAAATTTGATTTAATACACAGTTTCCTTGTTGTGCAGGATAATTTCTTTATTTTAATGAAGCTATAGCTTATGAATTGTATGTCGAAAATATGTCCTCAATTTTTTCTGTGAAGTGAATTAAAGTGGTAGCATTATTAACCAGAAAATAACTACAAAATATAATTTCTTAAAATGTAAATAAAGCAAAATAACAAATGCTGAAACAATTACAGACGAAATAGCCTATTTTTTCAAAGGAAGAAAAATTATTAAGTCAATTTTAAACTATTACCCATTTCACGTAATCACTGAAATTACATTTTCAACTTACTACCTTATCATACATTTCTCCACGCGGTATTATTCAACCTTTACTGAATCATCTTGTGTTAAAAATTGAAAACTTAAACTGAAAATTATATATTAAAAATACGTTAATATCAAATATATGTACCGAGTTTGGTGATTTCCAGATGTGTGGTTAATGTAGATAACTCATGTGATCAAGAAAACTTAGATAGGCGTACTCAAATTTCCAGCGTTTTCAAAAAATTAGTTTTGTTTATCGCATGAAGAAAAAACATTTTAAATGACCGCCATTATGAAAATATGAACTAATAAACTTTGTCTACTGTACTATATTTTTATCAAGTTTGATTACATTATCTCCGTATGTTTGATTTTTTAATGTGGTTGAGAAATTGAGAAACACACAAAAATGGACAATGGAAAGTAAACTTAAAGGAAAAGAAGGAAAGCCTTCGAGGTCCTGCATACGTGTGCACGTCATTATGGTAGCAGTTTTCCCAGGCCTCCGAGAGAGAGGTGCGCCGAGATTATGCAGTTACCAGATTATTCGAAAACTGCTAACGCACATGAGTGATGTCTGCTTAGGAATATTATTCAAATATTACTATACGTGTGTATACCAATTTCTAGTTCAACAGTAATCATTAAAGCATATTGTAAAGCGGCAAAAATGGCGAAAATGGGTGTTTGAGCGGTGCTTTTTGAGGATTGAAATCTTGCTTCAGAATCTTCTATAGAGTGCAGATGTATACAGCTCACCTTTATCGTCAAAAATACTGTAATGTCTCGTAGAGGTGAATTTTGGCGAGAAGACAGAACGCCAGTTAGTTACTTGCGCGTAGAGGCTAGGGTAATGAGTGATGTGCATGCTTTCTCGAACTTACAGCTTCCACATTTGTAGGTCTCGAACGCGCAAAGGACGTCCATATAGATACCAATTTATAAAAATAATAACTTACTTCTGTTTTTACTTTGCACAAGAGATTGTAATTTTATTTTTAATACTTAAATTTCGAAAGATATGTTACATATATTTCAATCTATATTACTGTATTTGTGATTTCTTCTAGTTTGAAAAAGTTTAAAATGCAATACATTACGTTGTCAATGTAAAAAATTAACGTATTTTTGTTAGTTAGCGCTTGGAAGTCACTGCTACATGTTCTATAAAAAATCACTGCCCAGCGTCACCTTCATTTATTTATACACACACATGGGACGGCAAATAATAATCTGTGACTTATCCGATGCCATCAGGACGTTTAGGAATACGGGCGCGCGTTAGGACTAGACACTTGCTTTTCTGAATCTGGAGATGGTAGCACATTATTCCTGTCCAAACCGTCGGGGCCTACACCATACATAACCGCTTGCCATCTGAAAATCGTATTTAACAAAACGAGAGTCAACAAACACAAAATTGTACATAAAATAAAACTTGATGATGGCGAGAATGTTAAGTGATAAGCTACAAGCTTTTCAAAAACTTAAAACTATTTATAAATAAGAAAATTATCATTTTGTAGACAGTTGCTACTTGCAGGATTTAGTATAAAATCTTTGCACTCCAACGATATCAGCGCAGTTGGCTCAGGTGGCAGGTGCGCGGTTGGTAAGGACATTTTTTGGGTTCGAATCCCAGCTGGTGTAAGGTTTTTTTTTTATCTTTTTTTATATTAGACAGAATATTATTATAGTTGTACAATTACTTTGATTTTAGGAAATATCGTTTCTGCACATTAAAATAACATGATATTCGACCGTTACGATGTTATAATCAACTATTTGTAAAGAGTACAAACTAATTTGGTTTTCACTGTAAATAACATATGAAACATACATAAAAGTTATTTTTTTTAATGTTTTACGTTCTGTGAGAAATTTTTTACTTTTTTTTGTACTAACCTTAAAATAAGAAATATTATGTCTAGAACAATAAAAATTTTTTGTCACATTCAGATGCACATATCTTATTTTTTTGTTTTTTAGGTATTAAAGTGACACAGTTAAACAATTAATTTTCCGGGATAATTTTTAACGCTCATAATAACAAGTTATACTCAATTACAATGTACTAATACATCTTTGCTTTTCATTTTGATGCACGTTAAGTAACAATAACGGGCATAATGGGCATTCTAATTCGTCCACATTGCCCTAATCATGCAAAAAAATCGTAATTAGTTAACATTTTGCATCACAAAAAAATATGTTTCTTCAGAAACTACTAAACATCTGCGATTATATTTACTATTAACATATTGTAAAATAAAAGCACATTTCAGACATTGACAGGCAACATATTATATAACAGCTCGCGTGCTGTATCAGTGTTATTCTGAAGCCTTAGAAAACTGTCAAAAACACCTTTTTATTTATATACTTCAAAAACAAAAGTTAAGGTAAGTGAGCTTTACGTATAGTTGACACCCACGTTATTAGAAACTGTTTCAAAATGAAATTATTGGATACAAACAAAGTTTTGACTGAAGCATAAAATTCACTTTGCTAGGAAGATGTGTTCAATGAAATGATAGAGCCATTGCTCGAAGTATGATAAAGTGATAGCCAATGACAAAATAAAAAAAACTTGTCAGTTTAAGCGTTGTGTATAGAGGCGATGAGACACCTAATTTATATGCCACTGTTACCGTAACAATATCTTAGTTTTTAGTATTTAGTTGCGGCATAATACTATATTACATTTTAACAGTGATTGCGAATTATGTTTTGAATGTAATTCCACGTGTCCGAATAATATGCTAATATAACATTTCAGGGCATAATTAGCATAAAAATTTGAACGGAAACACTGCGATCGCGTAGCTACTGTAACTACTGCTTTAACTTTTAACAAGAAAAAGTTATTGAATATTTTAATTGTGACCGTTATAATCAGTGATTTTTATCTCTTTGTTACTGTAATTATTTTGTAAACAAATTCAAGTGCTAAATAATACATTTCAAAAGTAAAAATTTTAACGTGTTCTTGTTATAGCCATGGTAAATCGGCAGCGCTCATCATCGCCTTCATTTGTTTCTAGTCTCGCGCGGGCCGGCAAATAATGAGTAGTGACTTACCTGATGCCATCTCGGGACAGGGCGCAAACACGTCTAGGAATACGCTCAGCGATTTTGGTCTCTGCCATTGCTTTTCTTGCGCCAGAGATGGTAGTGCTTATGTAGACCCTAACTTTTTGTTTAGGAATACCGGCCTAAGTCCGGACCTGTTCATACTAAATGCCCAGAAAGTCATAAGCTCGCCTGTCTCAGCTCGGCTATCATTCAAATTCTGTGCATTAACATTCACATTTTGCTATCCTCATAACACTTTTAGAATACAGTGACTACAAAGTATAAATAGAAGCTATAAACTTACACAGAACCAAATTGGCACAGTGTAAACTATTTAAAGGGCTAAGGCACTTCTTAAACTGTGGGGCTTGTTAACTCTCTGGAAACAGATTTGAACATACTTACTAGTGAAGTTTATCAATTACTACATAAGTGTCTAAAACTTTACAAAAATTTGTTTGAAACCTCTTAGATTTATGAACCGAGCTAAAAGTTTTTCAACCAATAAGCTACTTTATAGCTTTGTGCTTCGCAATGGTGGTTCCTTACACTTTATGGTGATTGTGACGTTCAGTGAATTTTTATGGAACTTTCTACTGGCTTGAGTCACAGTTTTCTCTATGCTGTAATCTATGAATTTTCGAAGTCTTGTTTTTCACTCTTCCTTCCTTGACCCATCATACCAAACATGTGCATCATAAAGCCCTGGCCAGGTAAGATGATGTAGTATGTCATCTTATTTCTTTGGTGTTCTCGTGCTGTTAAAACAACCTTCTCTTTTCAAATGTGAGTACTCATGCTCCAAGCTAGATTATTTGAAGAGTTTTACCCCCATGATGTATAGGATGGCTTTTTTATTGAAATTTTGTTTGGTTATAAAATATTTAGGATATTGCTAGTAGTGTACAAATGTCTTGTTGCTTATAGATAATTAGTGTATGTGTATTTGTTTTGAATTTTAATGGTTTGGGCATTTCCACTGCCTGGGGAAGCGCATTTCATAATTTTGCTTCAATCATTTAATGGGTTGAGACAGACTATAGTATTTTGCTATTTCCTAATGCGGATGGATAATATTAGATATTTACTCGACAGCAGACGGAAATTATGATGAGTAATGATAGTAATCAAATGCTTGTTCCAAGTTGTAATATTAAAAATGAGGGACAAAGTACCTTAATTATGTGCATTTCAAGCAGGGTTCGTTACGTATTATACACTACATAAAAAACATGTACTATATATATATATATTTTTTTTATTTTGTGTAAAACACATAGAAAACCCAACGTATTCTCTATGATGATAACATTTTCAAGTTACAAAATTAATTCTATTGTATTTAATTGAATGAACAATAGAAATATGATAACATGTCAGGTAGGCAAACAAATATAATTGTAGAAAATGTTCAGAAAATTTTTATGTAACAAATATTTTATTTTTATTTTTGATTCTGGTAGCATAAAGGAATTTTTGAACTGTCATATGAAAATGTGAAGGTATAACATAAATTAAGAATGCCAGGTAAATATTAATAATGAGATGTAAAATATTCCTAGAAATACTGTAGAAGTATATCAGTTTTAGTTATTAAATACTAAAAAAATTGGAGAATTAGGATTTGTTGACATGTTTACTTAAATTAAAAGGTTCAATTAACTAACTTAACAATAACATATAGTCAGTTTCAATATCTCATTAAAAATTCACATACACAAAAAAAAATGAGTTTTCACCAAAAGAATTTAGAACACTGTAGAAATATATCAACTTTAGTTACCAAAAATTACAAAATATAGAATTAGAGTTCAATAGATGTTAAACAGCTTCAGTGTCTCATTAACATTCATATATATAAAAAAAAATTCACATTCATCAAAACATTTTAGAACATCATAGAAATTTGTAATCTTTATTTACAAAAAAATTACAGAAGTTCGAGAATTAAGGGTTTGTTGACATGTTTACTTTTATTTAAATTAAAATATTAAATAACTTTAAGTAACAACACTTACGCAACTTCAATATCTCATTAAACATTTATATACTCTAAAAAAGACACTTTTCACTTAAACATTGTTTCTTCTGTTTAAAAGGTGTGTTTTGCATATAGCTAATTTTTAAGCTTTACTTACTCCCTAATTTTAAGAAATTAGTTGCAAAATTTAAATAAAATCATACACATTAATGTTTATCAGATGATGACACCTTGAGATTCTTTGATTATCAAAGTGTGGTTAATGAACAGAAGATTTTTAGACGTTTCAAAAGTGAGGCAATTATATGCTGCATTATGAACATAAGACCAGTTTGAAAACACTAGTTCTAGCTGTGCTTATGAGGCAGGTTTGTTGATTAATTTTAAAGCTAGTATGTTCAGCTCTTCATGTATCCTTTTGGTAATGCCCCAGAAAGTAGTACGAAGAATTATATTTTACATTTCTAACACTGAGAACACATCATCACTGTATTTATGCTTTTGTAGACTGGTAAGTCCTTCTCTTGGTAGTTCAAGAAGAAAATTGTCAATCATATCCAAGTGTTTGGAAGTTAAGAGTTCTACCGCTATATTTGGGGTGAAAGGAAGTTTGCTGTTGAATTAAACTTGTTTAGAGCATAGTTTCTTCTTTGTACCAGATTCGTTTTCTACTTCCTTATAACCCTGAGGAAAATGTAGCTGTAGCCAATGTTTGGCAGCAATATTACAACTTACCTTACGATGTTGGCACACATTTATGAGATTAAAATATTGGATAAAATAGCCAAACGTAGGCACTTCTTATGAAATTCTGGTCATACATACGTTTAGTTACATCTTCGGGAACTAGGTATTCATTTTTGGCAGCTACCATCTTTTTCGTAGCAGGTAGATTAGCCAAGAGATTTTTTAAAGTATCTTTGTAATTACACAACCTTGTTGCGCAAACAAGAGAAATTCTGAAGCCTCCATTCCAACAAAGTATTTACTCACGATGCCACTTGACTAAAACCTAACTTTTTTGCTAACACCTGTCCTGAATGAGAATTACAAGTAAGGTGCCAAATGTAGACAATTTGCCCTATTTTTTTTATAAATATTTGATTTGCTAAATCTACTGGCTGTAACTATGTCTACCAGTTTATCATCACTTTCCCTTTCGCCTGAAAGACCCCAAGCATCTATGAAGGCAGGTGTCCCGTCAGATGTATGAAGCATTGCAGCTACATTTTTTGTATTTGTATGTTCTTTCTTCCACCTATCAGTTAACACTAGTGACGAAGGTCTGAACTTTATATATTCTTTCCTTGTCTCGTAAGTCTTATCAAGTAAGCCATTTGACGAGTACTTCTGGATGGGGTTTTTTTGGCCGGTCGAACATGTGTAATGAAACTTTTAAAGTGAGTCAATTCAGCTACAGAAAATGGTATATTACAGCCATAACGGAAGTTTGCCAAAGCTGAATTTACAATCTTTTTTTCAGTGCTACTTACACAGTCTACGAAATAATTAATTTTTGAATAATTTTTCTCTGTTGGCACATTTTTTGTTTTAATGTAAATTCTGTTGCTGCTTCCACTATCCAATCTATCAGATTGTGATGGTAGGCTTGCAGAGTGCGCTTTTTCGGTGGATCTATCTCAGTTGTTGCTGGGGTTCTCTGAAGCAGTAAAATAAGTATCTGAATCACAGCAGCTTCCTTCAGTGTTTTTGTTGTTTTGTGTGTGTGCTTTATGAAGAGTGTTATGTTCAGAATCAGTGGAAAAGGAATTAGGAACTAATAACATTATGAAGCTTCTGCTTTTTTGCTGTGAAATTACTTTGAGTTTCAGTAGTTTGTACCAATTCTTCAGCTATATTGTTACATTTGTACTTGCATACGTTCCTGTGCGATTGTAGACAAGCAACGACTCTGTTTTTTAAATGTTTCAAGCAAGTCAAGCACAGAGCTTGTGGTTTTCCAGTTTTTTTTTACCTGTTTCCATTATGAATCCTTCCCCGCACATATCACATGCCTTGGTCGTCCTCCAAGATAGTTTGCCATCATAACTGAAACACAAAAAATTTTACAAATAAAAATTAATTTCTGTTTGTGTAATTACTACAGGTGTATAAATAGTGGATTTTTGTGTTCAAATATTTTTTAATGGACTATAATAATTTTTGAAAAGAAAATTAAATTTTAACAGTAATTAATATATATTTATTTTGGCATTCCACAAACAAAAAAAAGTTGTGCCACCCTTGGCAAAATAATCTAAATTTAAAATAGATATCCAAATATTCATTATTAATTTCAAGGAACAGTAATACGTTATAGGAGCACAACTTCTTAGTGAATTACGTACTGCAACAATCTCAACGTGTACAAGTATTAAAGTAGTAAAAAAAGTTTAACTGAACCATAACAACTTTTGTGTTAATAATATTGTAGAGAGCTATTTCTCACTTATTGCTCCATCGCCTCCCCGTGGCACGTGCTGCAAGCAGTGATGTTAATTAAGATGTCATCTGCCTGTGTCTTGCTATGTATTCACATCAGACTATTTGTTTACAGTTTAGTTTTTTTTTCAGTTACCATGTCAAAACCTTTAATTACAGTGCCAAAACTATGTATTGTAATATTATTTGTGTTTGAAATGAACTAACATTATTGATTTTATATTGCACACAACTGAAAACAATCATGAGACACATGGACGCAATGATTCACACTTTGTTTTAAAAATACGGAGCTCTGACTTTGAATATTAATAGTTTATAAAATGCAATTCGCAACTATTAGAATGTTCAAATATTTGCACAGCCTAATTAAATTTTTTCACAGCTAACAATAAAATAAACCAAATAATACTGTGTCATAATTTTTAATTGTTATAACATTTATTAAGCTGGTAAAATTCAAAGGGCATAACTGCAGTTTGTCTGTCAAGTTTAAAAAGAGGGAAGGGAGGTATTATCAATCAGAAATATTAGATGTTCATATTGTAGTGTAAGTCAGCAACAATTTTTTAAAATATATCAATATTTAATAGAGTTTTATTTCATTTTGTGCATTTTGTATAGATAACATTCATAATTGATTAATAATATTGATTGATTCTCGAAATGTGTATTAAAACCATTGAAAATAATAAAACAGTGAACATGAATACTTTACCATAGAACCATGTATCATCAGTTACGTACACCGATATGGGTGTACCATTGTATGTTGTTTTATACTAACTTTAAAATCAGGTGGGGGCACTAACAAAAATTTTTATTATATCAGTCTGTAGTACCTGTAGGTAAGAAGCTGTTTAATATTAAATATTTTTGTTGATTAGGAATTTCATAATAATGGTTATAAGTTTTATACTCGCAATTGGGCTAACACCCTGTTGCGAGCAGGTTCCTCCTCATCCCCACAGTTCCAATCCTCTAGTCCATTCCTAAACCTTCAAACTCTCCTAACCATCACCAACTACTTCCGCAGTGCATTCCACTCCCTCACCGTCCTCTCCAGCATTGGCTGTCTACCCCTCTCCGTTCTCCTCCACACCCTCTGCATTTTCTCACTGTTGCTACCTTTACCCTTAAAAGTTCCCTTAGTTAATTTGCAGGCCAAATTTCCCTTTCCCCCCTCCACAATCATCATCCTATATTACCTGACCAACC
This sequence comes from Medauroidea extradentata, assembly GCA_003012365.1. Taxonomy (NCBI): domain Eukaryota; kingdom Metazoa; phylum Arthropoda; class Insecta; order Phasmatodea; family Phasmatidae; genus Medauroidea; species Medauroidea extradentata. The sequence goes on along the minus strand of PNEQ01079471.1, from coordinate 7,519 downwards.
ATTCCACTCTCCACCTGTCCCTCAGTTTCCATCCCAATACCTTCATCATCACACTAGGCTTGAAGTTCCTTTCCTCCTCACTAGCATGACCCTGCCTTTTCCATTTATTCGTCATCCACCTCGCTGCCCTTCTCTGCACCTTCTCCAGCTACTCAACCTCCACCTTCACGTACAGATCCTACTCAACAGCATATTCTAATACTAGAGGAACCATCGTACAATATGCCTTTCCTTTTACCTCACCACTAACCCCCTTCAACACCCTCCCGAGCAGGCCTCCTTCTTCACTTCTTAACCACTCTGTCCACCTGCTTTATCCACCTTAAATCTACCTGTATCACAACTCCAAGGTACTTATATTTTGTTATTTTCTCTGTCTCCTACCCATCCCATCTGTATACCTCTCTATTCACCACTCTCTTCCTAGTATGCCTCACCAACTTGGTTTTACGTACATTAATCTTCATTCTGTTCTCCACTGCCCAGGACCACAACCTATCAATACCCTCCTGCAAATTGATTCCACTGTCCACCTCTGTATACAGTACACAGCGAACAATCTTATTTTACCTGTGATCCTGTGTCCTATGTCATTCACCAATATAGTGAATAACAAAGGCCCCAACACACTTCCCTGTGGCACTCCTGATGTAACCTCTCCTTCCTTCCATATGAGACTCACTGGCCTGTATCTACCTGGCTTCCCTCTATCCTCACCCTGCTTATACTGGGACCTTTAATGCCACCTTCCATCCTTGCGGTAACGTACCCTCCTCCAGCTACCTACCAAACACCACCTACAGATATCTATCCGTCTGCTTTCCTCCAAACTTAAGTGCATCATTTCCTATACCATCTGGCCCTACTGCCTTATTGCTCCTCAATTTCTTAACCGCCTTCTCTATATCACAACCTTTTACACAAAACATGTTATTTACACCATCGACTTGTATAGCTGATCCACTCCAGTTGTCCTTCACCTCATGCACTGACAAGTATTGTGCCTGCAACAGTTGAATTTTTTCCCTGTCATCTGCAGCAGCCCTTATGTCCGCTCCTCCCAAAGTTGAGATCCTCTCCCCTCTGCCTCACCCCTTTCTAAGATACCCACATAATTTTCCCCATTCCTTGCCCTTCCCTTCCTCTACCATACTCTCTAAATATCTATTCCTTGCCAGCTTGATCTTACTTTCCAACTGTCTTCCTAACTATTTCATGGATTCCCTGGTCCCTTGTATTCCATTTCATCTCCATCTAGCATGTAACTGCCTACCTTTCCTCTAAATATCAATATGACAGTGAACATATTATCAACTTATTCTTCCTGATTCTATTCAAAGTGTGTAGCTAGTTAATTCCATGATGGCAAAACTAAGTAAATACAGGTAATTAAAATGCTAGTTCTGAGTTGGTTGAGTTATATATACAAGTTCTTTTACAAACACAATATAAAGATTTTTAAATGAGTATTTTATGCTTAAATAAAATGTATTACATGTATATCTTTACATCAACTAAAAAATATGATTCTCTTACCTCTTATTAAATTATCAAAACTTGTAAAGTCTTCAATCATTGAAAGTTCACACAACAGTAAATACACACTTTTATGTCACTTATCAAGCTGTCAGTGATGCCAACTACTATACATTGATTTACCTTCAGTGATGAAATCTCCCTATTTTTGGATCAAAAATGTTCACCATAATATAAAATTGGAAAAACTGTTACTAATAAATATATAAAATGGAAATTATTGTCATACAGAAACAATGCATTAATGTTACTTGCAATGTTCTATTTATATTTCAATAACTTCAAGAATTGGAGTTCCCAGGGTTTTAGGTTATGTAAGTACTAAATATGTCAATAGAATTTAAATATGTACTTAATCTTTAGAAATAAACTAAGAAGGAATATCTATTTTGTATAAGCTGTTAATGCTAAAGTGAGTACTTTTGAAAGAACTTCTAAAGATCTTCCTGAAAACGCATTGTTCAGACAGCTTGTACTTTAATATCTTGTACTGTAAAAATTCCTGTTTACTTCTGGTATTATGAAAAAGTAACAATTTCCAGATAGAGTACAGCCTGTGTACCCTATTTCCTATAAACAATGCCCTATTTCCTTCAGTTAATGATATTCATTTAACTGAAAAATTCTGGGTACTAGATGGTGAAGGAAAGGTGTATATAATCTCTCTTAAAAAACGCTAAAACTTTGTCCAAGCACTTATCAAGTATAAAGTGTAGATTTGCTGGTGCCAAAAAAAATTATTTTTTACCGGTTTTCATTGTATTGTACACATTCTACGTGTTATGCACGGTTTTCTACAGTGTATTGTGCATAGAGATAGAGGCTTTCTACAAGTAGATTGCCAACTGTGGTTTCAAGTAACTTCATGTTGTATTTAATAAGTATTTATTGTAAATGTTGGTGTAAAATTTGGAAATAGTGCTTGCAGAGTTGCCAACTTTTTTTGGAAAATGTCACCAGATTGATCAGTAAAATCACCAGAAAATCACCAGATTTTCAGAATTGATAAAAAAATAGAAAACAGCTTAGCACTCGTAGAAAATATTATTTACTGCGGTATTTACGTGGAAATGCGTGATTTCCACTATAATGTTCAAAACCATGTCAGACTCATGGCTCACACAAAAATTACATGTCATATCATCCTACACAGTTAATAGAGATATCTATTTAAGAGAATTAAGATTGTGACTTATTTAATCTTCCATGTCATCGTCATCCTTGTCCTCTTCAGTGCCTATAGATGTGGAAGCCTTGTGTTCAGACTGGAATGCTTGAACTGTTCCAATTGTATAAAATAATTTCTTGAGGAATTACATAGTCATAACAACACTTCTTTTCTCTTTGCAAACCAAATTTCACACATAAAATTGCATGACGAGTATAAATTTTCGTTTTGTTGCGCTTTTTATTTTTAATCACATTTATCACGCCAAACACACGCTCAACTGCAGCATTTGAATATGGTACTTCCACTTTTATTAGCCACCATTTAAAGCGTTCACCTTGGATTTACTCATATTAATATCCAAGAAAATGCTTAACAACAACACGCACACTACTTTTATTTGTCCCACAGAATAGAATGGTATGATTGGCGTCGCATTGGTGGTGGCATAAACCAGCAGCTCAAGCACTGACAGGTGGGATAACTGGTAAAACTGGTGAGCATGCATTGCATATGCTGCCTTCTTATTTTTTTAGGATGCCCCCCAGTGGTACCAATTTATATTTATGAAACATCACTAATGTCGTTTACAAAAGTCACTTTTGAAATTGCAAAACAATTCATTTAAAGGAATAAAAAAAAATTGTTTTTCCAGATTTTTGAAAATTCACCAGATTTGTCACCAGATTTTCACAGAAATCACTAACTTTTCGACTTGTCGCAAATGAACAATGTTGACCACCAGACAATCTTGGAAATCACCAGATCTGGTGGCGAAATCACCAATTTGGCAACTCTGCGAGGCAAAATTGGCTCTTTATGCATGATATTCAAAACTTTTAACGGTTTTTTGATTGTGTTCTTATTCTTGAGCAACATAGATATTTATTGGCATTTAATTTCAGAGTTTGTTAAGTTATAGTGAAATAATGTTATGCCCAAGTATTTTGAAATTGCTTATGTGTAATAAAAATAACCTGATGGGCAAAAGCTTTTTCTGGTGATTTGGCAGAATGAATTTTCTATGGTTGTTAACTTGTATTTGGTATCGTGGGGAAAATGCACATCAATGTTTTAATATTTTTGAATTCAATGTTCATCTGTAATAAGAGTTATTTTTCTGGAAACAGTTTTGCATATGTATTTATGTGACAGAAATGAGAAGGACAATGCCATATCTATTTCATTGTTGGTCAAATGTTAACTTCTGTTGGTTGTTTCTTGCACTTTGCAATTAGAATAAATTCATTATTTCTATTATGTACATTTTGTGTTGTCATAACCACTTGTCACCACAGCTTAAGCTGCCAGGCGGTGTAAGGAGCCTCGGCTATGCCATTTTTGCTCGAAGCAGCGTGGCAGGATGGTAAACTAACCGCTGTCCTTGTAGTCTGTCTCTCTCATACACATCCCCTCTCCAGTCGACACTCACCACCCCTCCAAACCGCTCTGAACGGCCACTGTCTTCCAAGTCTCGCTCGTTCTCTGGTTTCGACCTTGAAACACGTAGCAGCAAGCTTAGCGATGTTGCGCTGCGATAAGATCTCTACTCTATAGTTTCACTCTGCTGCCTGGAGAGAAATGCACGCTCAGAAGAACATAAACCAGATATTTGGCCTAATTGTCCCCGAACATTTCACTAGCAGCACGTGACGAACACAACCCCATACAAATCTGTGTAATGTGAATGTTTGTCTTTTTTTCCTATTATATTTTAAAAGCAGTTTAATGACTCTTAGCTCAGTAACATGTGAGATACTATATTGAGGGAGCTGAGCGACAAATAGGAAAATATAATTTTCTGCCAGATTGGTTGCAGATATTTATCAAAGGAAATTTATTTCTATGACAACATAAGAAATAATATGTTGATACAAAATATGACAGTTGTACATTACACCTCAGTTTGTAACCGTTCATATATTTACCCAGCATTGTTCGAAAATCTGTGCTGTGAGCAAAATGTAAAATGTGTAAAATCGCTAATCTACTCATTCAGCTATCTTACAATTACTTTTTACAAAAATGTATTATGGAACAAAATGATACCATTTATCCAGGCCCTATCTGTAAAACAAGTGACATTGGTTTATTGAGAACACTTTAATAATACTGCTATTCGTAAGAAAAATAAAGCGCTCTATGCTCAGTAGAAAAGCAATATAGTAATTTTCCTTATTGCACAAATATTGCGTACTAAATTTCTCCTTTAACACAATCTTCCACAAGCTTACAAGTATACATTCTACACTGGTAAATCACACAAAAACAAAACGTATGTCAGAAGACAAAAATAAGAACTATATAAATGTGATTTTTTAATATGTTCAAAATGCTAGTTTTTTTGTATATTATTATAAAGGCGTTGCCACACACGCAGCTACCTCTTTCTCTAAAATAGTATAACGGGGCTTGAATTTGGTCATATGTTACATATTGCCCCCTTGATGTTTTAAGCGTTTTTACTAGCGCTTGAGAACATCTACTTTTGAATTGTTGGCCCGAAAACTTAAACAACAGCAAACACATCAAATGCTGCCAACTTATATACCTGATGAAACTTAAACATGTCTAACACTCAAATATCCATCATCAATTCACACCAACATAACCCTGAGAAAAATAAAACAATCCAACAATAGCAGTATTATAAGTACAACAAATAAACAAATACCATGTAAACCGTCGCTGTTCATTCGATACACTCTATCTTTCTCTCTAAACGATAACAAAACAGCACTCGACGTTCCTCTTCTACTTTGCCGCCTCACAGCGGTCCGCATCTAGCGTGCGCGGCGTCAAGTTACCAGCCCTGCTCTGTAACTGTATTGAGCAGAAACACTCTGTACGCCGCCATCCCAGTCGTTTCAACGAGAACCTCCGCGTCGTTCTTGTGTCGTCGTCATCTTCTTCTCGAAGCTGCTACAAAACTCCCGCTAATTCACTACGTCACTCACCTGACTTTCGAGTGTACATAGCTACTACCTACGGAATAAGTTCCTCGTGTATACTGCCACCATGTATGTGCAACAAAAAAAAACATGGATACAATGAAGTGCTTCGTCTCGTCTCAGTGTCTGCTACACTTCCTCACCTATTCCCAGTTCTACAGGTAACACTGCACCAATGACTTATGGTGACGTCCAGCACTGAAAGATACACTTAACACTAACAGAAAACACTTCAGCGTCCGCAGTGCCTCAACAATGCACTGCCGCTGGAACTTCTGCTCGCGTCTCGAGTTAACATGAGCCTGACCTGCAACCAATTAGCCGTGATTTCTGGGACACATCCACCAACATTAGAGTACCACAATGCTCTAATAATACTCACATAGTCAGCCAAATCAACAGTACACTACACAATAGAAGACCTCGATTTCATCATAAAGAAGTAAAACAGAACACTGTTAGAAGTATTTAAATAAAATCCTGCCACAAATACACATATAAACAGCAACAAAACACTCTAAGAAGCACCTTGGAATACCACGACGATGAATAATCAGATTAAGTCAGAAGACCCTACTACGGTCTTAACAATAGCAAAAATGCAATACAACGGGAAACAATCAACAAACAAACATCTTCGTCAGGAGAAAACTGGACTGTCGGCGAGTACAACTTTTCATAGCTGCATGAGTAAGGATTGTGCACGGAGCTCTTACTTTGCAAGGTGCGGATAGGCAGGCAGTCTCACACTGCGGTAGCAAATCAGCTTATCGTAATTACAACTCTTCTCAAGATACATTTTCCCGTCGTAAGTAAGAATTTCTTCTTCAAATAGGCCTGTTTCTCTCTCAGTAATCGTTCGTCTCCATAAGCTGATAATATATATATATTCCGGGCAAGCAAAACACAATTGTACGCTTGTGCGGTGGCAGCGGTATGTCGCTTCGCTCAGCTCACCTACACAATAAATCTCAACTCACAGCGCCCTCCCAGATCTTATAATAACAATAAGTAATGACGACAACACTGACTTCAACAGGATATTAGGCCTCTCATAAACAATAACAATCACTTGAGCGGGAAACAAATCTCTTATACAGCCATACTGTCTGGCTCACAATAAACTTTCAGAGCTGTTAAATTATAACTACCTACAGTTATTCCAGACTGTAGCTCTCCCAGTTCATAACAATTAGCATTTTTCCTCCTTAACACTTTAAAAGGCCCTGTAAACAACGGCATTAACTTACTCATAGTATGGTCTCAATGTCTGCTTACATTAGCTGCTCTAACCAAAACTAGTTGTCCCTCTTCTAGCTCCTTGACCTTAGAAATTTTGCAGTATTTTTTTCTCCTTTCAGCGGCCAAAACCAATCGTTGTAGTGCCAACTCATGTAACTCTTCTTTCCACGTGCCATCACTATCCAAGGTCACGTTTTCATGTGGTGGTGTAGGCAATTTAGAAACTTCAAATACATCGGTCCTTCTTCCGGTCAAAACTTCATTAGGTGTAAACCTCGTAGACTCGTGTACGGTGTTATTCATTACAAACTCTATCAGAGGAATTTTATCTCTCCATCCTTGCTGTTTAGCATGGCAGTAGATGCACAGCGTGTTTCCTAGAGTTTTCATCCGTCGCTCCACCGGATTTCCTTGCGGGTGTCCAACAGCTGCAGATGTAGGTGTACAACCAATCTTCTTTACACCTTCTTGCCACGTCTTCCCAGTAAATTGCGTTCCCCTGTCCGACAGGACGTATTTCGGTTTACCAATCTCTTCAACAAACAACTTTAACTTCTCCATCAATGTTCTCGCAGTGGCTTGTACAACTGCATACAATTTAGTAAATTTAGAAAATACATCC